>VTPC01001250.1:6992-34124 GCA_011009095.1 Ignelater luminosus
GACACTGTATTTAATTTTCCTAATTATTTCCTGATTGATATTTTCTTTTACTGAATTTTACAAAAAATCAAACATACTGTTATTGATTTCTTTTTATTATCTGCTCTTGCTATTGGCTTTAAATGACGACTAAATATTGTTACTGATGATGATTGATCGTACCTGATCGTAATTTATCGTAGCTGAACATGACTAATTGTGATTAATAATAATGATTCATAGTATGTAGGTAACATCAATCAATAGCAGTAGGGAACCTTTGTGACTGAGTATTAATCATGATGATTGACACTACTCATCTCAACCGATCCTAAGTAATAGTGACTGTAGCTTACATTTAGCTGATAATTCTAACTGATGGTTACTGAACGTTGATGAACATCGCTGTTGTTGATAGGTAGTAACTGGCCATAACTGAATGTGAAGTTGACAATCAATACGGAAGCTAACAATAAATTTGGCTTAGCACACTTAACAAAATTAAAATCATTTTTCTATTTGAGACATTTAAATATTATTCAACAATGTAAATACTAATTCTTCAAGAGTATGTAAGTATGCGCCTCCTGAACATCAACTAAGATGACTTCTAGAATTAGTAGAGATACTTCAGCTGCTATGACACAATCAAATGAGCCCCATGAAGACATACCACTAAGACGTTGCTAATGGACAAAACAACTGAATGTAAATGTAATAAAATGCTACAATAAGGCAGCATGTATTGAGATACCGACAAAGAATGCTACAAATATAAAAAGATGTACACCCAGAAATAAAAGTCACAGAACAAAGATTTGCAGACCAGACGAGACAAATCATAGTAAACAAGTATCTAACAAAAATGAAACTCGATATAATAATATTGTGAACGAGAATAAAAAAACCACAACTTTTCAAGATTTACGCCTTTCTTGCTCAGGCATTCTCAGACAACGGGCTAGTGTTAGTCACTGGTCGCTTTCTCAATGTCGTCTGTGACCAAATGCAAATGGCCTGCAGGATCATAGAAATATGACCTTTTCGTCAATCCATCTAAGACTAAAGTAATTCTGTCCACCAAAAGAGAAAAACAGAAGGTTTAAGGGAACACATATTGTACGGTAGATCTCTACCGCTCGGGCAGAAGGTCAAATACTTAAGGGTAACCTTGACAAAGAAATTAAGCTGAAAGTCACATAGCGATACTCTGGTAGCTGTACCAGGTGGTAGGTAGACTCTGAGGAATCAATCCTCAGATAGCCTACTGGATCTACACGGCAATTATTAGATCTAAATTTACTATATGGTTCAGTGGTCTGGTGGCCTAGTGCAGAGCGTATCACCAACGTTCAAAGGCTGGCCAAGCTACAACGCCTGGTCTGTCTGGGTATAACCGGTGCAATGAGGAAGACCTCTACGGTGAACTTGAGGTTCTATTGACGTTGCCGGATCTTCCAACTTGGATAGTGAAGAAGACCACGACGGCCCATTTCGGAATGTGGGGTGCAGGGTTTACCTTGGAAAGGGATTTAATACCGGCCGTAGCACAATTAATGAAAAAAATGTCTTTCTCCACTTACAGGGTAACATAAGTATAGAATACAAATAAGAAGTAAGAACTGAAGGTATTCCAGTAGGATTCGTTGGTTTTCTATACGGATGGATCACGTAAGGATGGCAAGTAACTCTCGGGAACAGGCATTTATCTGGAAAACCCATACGTGGAGAAGAGCTTCGCTCTGGAAAGCACACCAGTTTTCTAGGCTGAAGTTTATGCCATTCTATCTGTGGTATGTAGAGAAGATGTGAGAATGACGAAGTAAAAGGTATAAATCTGTTTCGACAGTCAGGCGGCACTAACAACGGTCTGCAAGAAATTTTCTTATGCTAGAGTGCGCAGACGCTGTGGAAAAGCTTGCCACAGTAAAAGAAGTTAGCCTCATATGGCTAAGAGGTGATTGCACTCACTAAACTCAGAGCCGAAGAATATCAAGGCAACAGAACTCATTAGTCCTTACCGCATGGGCTTATGGGGAGTTTTGTTTTCTTCAAATTTCCATTTCCTTGATAATACTTCCCATTGAACTAAAGAACCTTTTCTTTATTAACATATAAAGCAATTCCTTTTTTTTTATTGTTTTTTAAAGCCATCAGGGTATATTATGTAATGATTTTCTGTCGTTGCATGATGGCTTTTGATGTAATAATGAATGTTTGTAATAAACTTCCAAATCGTAGCCCAGCAAACTTAATAGAGGTGACTGAGGTTTTCATGCAGTGAATAGTGGATAATAACCACTGGAGGGATTCTAAAAGTACTGGGCAATAAGCTGGCTGCATTATACTACTGAACAAGTACAGCACACGCAATACTCATTGAGCCTTCGTTCGCACAAATTGTTTTCTTACTGGATGGCCATCAAAGACTCCGTTAGTACTTACCCCCAACTGACAATACAGACATCGAGACATACTGTAAAATAGTTATTTATGTAACAAGGGCGAGAAATTAGGCATCAGGCGGAAATTCAAAAGTTTCAGGTCGAACTGATATGTTTCAAAAGGTGTTCGGAAAGTAACAACAATGGGACAATGTTTAAGGGTGGGTTACTAGGGTCAAAATAGGTCGAATGAGTCCAAGCAATAGGCAGAATTTCTAGGAGGAATGAGGATGGGTGGGCTAAAAGGTAATCAAACTCGTCTCTATAACTGTACTATTATTGCAGTGACATTACTGTCCATGGTGCTAATACAGTTTGTTTGTGCTTCAACCAACCAATACAGATCTATACAGAAGCTATGTAATATGTAATATGAAACAAAATATCAAAAGTAGAGTATTTTGTAATATTTTATTCCATGTTCTTTCAGACTTACAGACTATTAAGCATCATTTTCAGGTGGATCATAGGTGGTGCGTGGCCAAAGAGGTTTGGCCTGAATGAACATCGAAACTGAAAGATGTACATTATAAAGTGAAATGCAACAACATTACGATATTATAATCATAATGGTTAACAAATGAAGTGAATCACCTCAAAGACTTTTCAATCAAATACTATAAAGGCATGTATTTCTGCGGTTAGATAAAAATACTTAAATAAATGTCCAGCTTTTATCTAATGTAAATATTTATCATGATAAACTTTTTCTGTACAATGATAATCACACTAATCCATAAACGACTCATACCTTAAGATTTTTAGTTATGCTTTATCCTTTTCATCATTGTACACTTTACTTTCTAAATTAATTTACTGAATACTGGAATGTGTTCATGGGCGTCCGCTCCTATGGGCAAGGAGGGGCGCTTGCCCTCTCCTGGATTTTTTTAATCGTATCTCGTTTTCTATTTCTACACCTATTTATATATATCTTATATTATAAATTTGTTGGTTAGCCCCCACCTTGGAAATCATCAAGCGGACGCCCATGAATGTGTTGATAATCTTATCACGTCCACCAAAATGGGTAAGGTGTCAAATGAAAAAAATAAAAATTCTACATTAGATGGTTTAAAAAATTCTTTTAAATGAAAAACCGATTAATTAAAAACTAGCAAATAACCATGATTTGAAGGGTTCAAGTTCGATTTCTCGGGAACAACCTAACCTTACACTTCAATTAGTGATATTTTGAATAAATAATAAACAAATCTAACATATTCAATGTTATGTTAACAAGGAAAATAATTTTAACAGTCTGATAAGTCAAAAAAAGAATTAGAAAGAGAAAAGTTCAAGATTGTACAAAATTTAAATTCTGATGTAGAACACATAGATTACACAGAACAAACACGTTACCCAAATTAGCTGACCCACGTGTGCCATGGAGTATAAACCCAGAAAAGAGACTTATTCAAGTTGCATGATAAGTGGGTTCTTATATAGGTTATATACAGTATGCCTATTTTACGGGTCCTCCTCTGAATGTTTGGGAAAATGCAATGCATCTTACAATTCAGATATCTGTGTGTAATTACGGATTTTAACAACAAAATGGATCATGTTTGTATAGTTTGTTTTCTATAATACGTGTCAATGTCAAAATTCCTCAATCTTTGCTGGTTAGGAATAAAATTTGCTTTTTTAGAAATCACAATAAGAATAATTATAAATATTATAAAACCTTAAAAAAGTAAACAAAATGAACAGGTTTGTACAAAAGTTAAAGGAAAGGAAATATAACCAAACAAATGTCAAAGAGTTGACTTTTGTCAGTTTTTAAATTCACAGCAAGCTATGGTTCAAATAACAAGCTTTGAACTTTTTAAAGAAAACCCAGCTCTAAATTGTAAGACGTGTTGCCTATTCCCCAAACATTCAGAGAGGACCTGTAAAGTGGGCATACTGTTTCTATGATAATCAGTGTTCCTCTACTATTTTGTTTAACAATACATCACTGATAAGAAAGATTTATTACGGTTATTTGCCTTGTCAATTTTGCAATTGTGTAAATTGATAGTTAATGAACATTATCAACAAGAATATTGCATGTTGGAGCTGTTTGACACTATGCTAAATTTTGTGGAATGTTTATATAAGAATTTTTACAAAAATTTCTTTGAAAATCTTTGGTATGTTGTAGCGAGTTGTATGCAGCTATGCATAATTTTTTACAAAACTTTTGATGCAAGTATGGACAGTAGCAATCTATTTACAGCTGTTTGCAATGAACTTTAAAGCGACTTGTAAACATAACCTCAAATAATAGGAAAACAAGCCGACGTGCAGACGATCAGCTGATGTCGGTTTGTGCATGGAAGTGTTCACGTTTTTTAGAACATATTCTATAAAAATTTTGTTGATCAAGATTTCTACAGAAATTTCTGCATAAACTCCGTTTGCAACAACCGAAAATTTTTAAGAAATTAATTTGTACAAAATTTTTTAGAAAATTTTAGCATAGTGTCAAATAGCTCTTACACATAAAATGACTACTACCAACTACAGTAAACAGTAAATATTATTTCTGAAAATACATACAATAAAATAAAACGATTGCTTTGATTTTGTATTGTTTCAGAAACTCGGTTTGTTTTCTACTGTTGATTATGATACACATTAATTTACATTAGTATAAGAAATTTTCATTTTTGCCACTGTACATTACTAACACGACAAATTGAAAACTAGAGGTCAGAACGTGAGTGGCTTTTTGCTCATGCTTATGTACTGGTTTTTGGTTGCCCACCCACACATGAAGAGAATTTTTAATTACAACCCACTCACGTTGTCACATAAATTCGTGATTCCTGAGTCACAAAATTCTCATAGGTCACTAAATTCTCACATACTATGGGTCATAATGTACTACAAGTGACTTGATCCTCTTGGGTTTCTATATTTCCATGGGTCAAATTACCTATGCAGCAGATTCGAATTCAAGAAATTCTTTAGTATCTCTTATTATTTCTTCAGTCTTTACAATTTTTCTCCATGCCTAATTGTAGTAGCGTATGTAAAATTGTAAGCAATATTTTATCTTGATTTTGTAGTGACTCGCCATGATTCATCACTCATGGTAAACTACATGACCCATCGAGATTCGTGGCACATTCTAGTTCGTGACCCAATGTGCAGCCTGTGCTTTTTTTTTGGACTCACAGTCATGCCCATTCACATGAATATTATTTTTTCCTTGCCCTTTTGCATGAATCACACTGTGACCCCATCATGATCCATTAGAATTTATGCCACGCACCAACCTTTATTCAAAATTATTATGCAAAAGTAGTTATGGTTTCACAGGTACTTATATCCATAGATAAGTTACTACACTTACGCCTATTGATTTGTTTTGCAATTTTTCCAAACAATTAGATGATTCACTTAATTTTTTAAGCATGATGATTATAATGTTGTTCCATTTCACTTTATCGTTTGTACACTTTATAATGTAGTTTTAGATTTTCAGTTGTGACGTTCATTCAGGTTCTTTATAGAGAGTTACACAGTTTATAATAAGTGTATAGTGACATACGTATTTGTTTGATGTGTTCAGAAAAAAATACGCCCAACATGCATCCCTCCTTGAATGGGAGAGATCCCAAAGAATGTTCTGTAATGGTATGATCTCATATTAATCAGTTGAAACACAGACACACTGTACTATACTAGCACTACTGACAATGTCACTGTTATACGAGTAGATACAGTAATGACGACAAAGCTGATTATTTCTTATCTCACCCATCCTTAAGTCATTTGACACAGTAATATTTTTCAAATAAAAAATGTATTAAAATTTATTGTAAATTTTACAAGAAACTTACTAGAAAAATAATATCAAAATTAACATGAAAAATGTATCCTGCATAACACGGTTATAGATTTAATTTCAAAAATGAGTCAATTTCTGTTGGTGCACCTGCGTTTCCTCACGTCATTACTAAAATAATGTGTAACGTTTGAATTTCATGGGTAAGGTGTGTTTACAGTGGTTTGCAATTCTAACCTAAAACTTTTGTAGGTTGTTATTTGGGTTATTCAAACTCCTCAAACCTTAAAAATGAATATAAATGATATCAATCTATATTGTATTGGAGCTGTTGTTGATAAACAGGTAAACAGTGAACATGTGTGAGGCAAAGCAAAGGTTACATTAGCGTTTTTAGCATGGTTTGCAGAAATAAATACTTTTAAAAATAAATCAAGATTTCTAAATATTCTCAATTTTTGCTTCAAAATTTAAATCAATTTTTACAAATCTATGACACGCTTTTAAACTTTCTTAAATTATATTTACGTTGAAATATTGTACAAAAAATATTACTGTGTCAAACAGCTCTAAAGGCAGCCTCCAAGCTTTCGATTATTTAAAGTAGAAAAGTAAACTGAACTGACATTAAGAATCCTCATCAGTTATCAACTTTGAAACATTTCAAATAGTAATGTCTTTTGTTGCTACCTAAACTTAGATTCAATTTATCATGGAAATCATTAAAATCATTACTAAAGCCTAGATTATATGCACTATAATTTTTCAAATATGCATGGAAGATATGCCTCTGCAAATCCTAAATATGCAAGATATTCATAAAAGTGAATCAGTTTATTAATTTCTTTTTATTTTATTACTTCAATAACAATGAATTTATTTCATCTTAAAAACTGTATTAACCGATTTAATTAATATTATTATATAAATCAGAGCTGGGTTGCAATTAATCACTAATTTAAAAATTACTTTTATGCTAATGTAATTTATAATAAATGTAACTTAAGGAGATCCAAGTACCCCCCTAGTATAAAGAATGTCTATTAGAAAATAATACTTAGGGATTGTTCTATTATGCATTTGAAAATTAATTTTCAAATTAATTGAGAAAATTTTTATCAAAATTTCCGAAAAATTCACTCATTAAATAATTATTAACATTTAATTGACTAATAAAAAATATAGCACTCTGAATTACCGGTATATGCTTGACAACACCGCGAGAGAGGTTAAATGTTTTCTGGCAACGAGAAGTTATCGACTACTCCTATTAAAACTGTTTTTGAAAACTTTTTAATATATTTAAAATCGTTTAATAGTCCTATTATTTTGATAGCACTAAACGGCTTCAGGTAAATATTGTTGTTATAATTTGTCTTCAAATATTGTTATAAATTTTAGTAATCTTTGTTTTTTGTAATTTATAATTCAATAATTACGTGTTTTCTAGGTTTGACTTTCCAATAATATTGAGATATTTATTTCAATACAAAATGATGAAACAATTTAAAAAAACGGTTGTTGGTTTTGCTGATACTTTGACAATTTTTAAAAACTTCTTAACAAAACGACAAGAAGAAAAACAATCATTCAAAGTAGAAGATTTAGCTCGAGATTTTTTAGGACCTGAATTTACTGAAGGACTTCATAATGCAGCGCAAGATATTAAAATTTTATCAACATTAATTGATAAAATTAATGTTCCTAACGATAAAATTATATCTATGGCGAAAAGCACGCCTTTCATTTTGGTGGATAGAGCCTTGAAGAAGTACTTTAAAGGAGCTGTAACGTCGGTTATTGCATCTAAAATTGCTCTGGGTCGAATAAATTTGACAACTTTAAAAAAAGCATTTCAACTCGGCGGTTATGATAGTGTAAAAACGTTGCTAGCAGAAAACATAAATAATAAACCACGTGTTACAAAAAATGAAAAAACAATCAAGGCAATTGTTGATAGACTTGGTGAGCGCAAAAAAAAAAAATAAAAATTTTGTTCTAATTTTTAATTATATCCGTGAAAATTTGTATTATTAATTATTACTTAATTTTTAAGTTGTGCAGAAATGTATATTTTTTATAAATAAATTTATTATTTTATTTCCATAATCTTGTTAATTAAATTATATTCCTTACTTATTGATTAAATAATTGCCAGTTTTTAATTGTGAGTATCTTTGTATTTTTAATTTGCTTTAATTGAAAAAAATCTTGTTTACTGTCTAACTAAAATGACAGATAATATAGTGTTTAAAAAACCGCAGTTACTTATGCGACGGCTTACTGCGCAAGCGGTGTTGCCAAGTCAAACACAAGACTTCAAAAAACGGAAGTTCCTTATGATTTTTCATAAAAAATATCAAATATCTCCGTAATATGTCCGGAAACCTCCTTTTTTTATTGTTTTAACCGAAAGCTTATTATTTTTTCAATCAAATTCAATAAAGATAAAAATTTTTTAAAATCGTTAATTGCATTAAATTCTTAATCAAATACACGGTTGGTGGAATCTCCATTTACCTACATGTAAAAATTACCATTTTCAAAACTAATTATTTTATAAAATATCCCGGAAACCTACTGTTTTTAAATTTTTTTATTAATTATTAGACTATCTAGATTAAGTTGACAAATTTTTAAGAAGTTTTAAAAACCTGACTACTTCGCGTGGATCTCCTTAAGTAATCAAATTAATTGAAAATTTGAAACAACCAAAATTTTTAGATAAATACAAAATAACTAGTTCTAACAGGTATATCACACATCTACATTTACATCCCTCTGTCTGTGTTGTCTTGTCTGTATCCAAAATTCATTCAAGAAAGTTTAAATCTGTGGTTTAAATACCTCTACAAGGTAAATTGATACTTTTAATAAATTATCAAAACAGAAGCAAAGCTAACGATAAATTTAAGTTTTAAACTGCTGCCATTCTGTAGCATTTTGGTTTTTTAAGTATATACACCATATTGTGGTATATCCAATGTTAATCTAAATTGGCAGGTCTATCAATTCATCAAAGATATGCATCTGTATTGGTTTTACAAATTAATCACATAAATAAGAAAAGGATAGGTACAGTAGATAAACTCAACTCATAAAGTAATGACGCTAGCATCAGTATAGTAAAGATTAAGTTAGGAAATGTCTATTTCAGTGATTCTCAACCTTTTTTTCGTCACGGTACACTTTTAATAATTTAAAAATTTGGCGGCACACTAACAATAAAATAGATTTAAAAGAATTGTACTAAACTAGTATAATAGCTTTATTTGGGTTAAATCTAGAACCAGACCTGAACTATAATAGTCATGCGCATTGGTTCAGTCAGTCCCCGTTACGAAGATAGAACCAATCGAACTACTTGTCTGACGTCGCATATGTATGGGTATTCGTAGTGGTGGTACATTCAAGTGCCACGGCACAGTGGTAGAAAATCACTGGTCTATTTTATAGAAAAAGAAAGAGGCGGACTTTGTAAGGGTTCTCAACTCTCATAATCCTCGGCCAGGTAGAAACCTTGAAAACTAAACGTAAAGTTTTAAACACGAAAATGCATTTCTAGAATATTTGTTACTATTTCTAGTTTTAATGGTTTTACAAATAATAATTTCAGATTTTTGTCTTTGAAAATTAAAATAAGAGATATTTCTTTATGAAAAAAAATTAGTTGACTACTTGATTTAAAGAAAACGAAATGCAGACAGAGATGAGACGACAGTTATGGTTATTATAATTATTATTAATCTGTGAAGTTTGCCAATACAGTATATTTATTTATTCAAACTATACTAAATAAACTGTTGTTATCCAATTTTTAGTTTTTATAAGTTTTTATTTCGTCAGGAACATTATTTATAAAATACTATTACATGTATTAACTAGTATATTGTTGTATACCAGCATAAATAATTAAAATTGGTAAATATTATAAATGTAGGAAGTTTCCAAATTCCAAATTACCTTTCAAAGATTTGTGAGGGTTTCCGTGACGACCCATTTTTAAAGTATTGTTATTTCTAAAATCTTCCTACAAGTTGCATCAGGTTAACCAAGGGGTCTAAAAGCCTTTAGACTAGCTTTTTCAAAGTTCATTTTCATTTGTTCGTTCATTATAACAAAGTCGGTTCATTTATTGTAACAAAGTCAGTTTGTATAGTATAACAAAATCAATATTATTCTACTTTAAAGTTAATATAGAAATAATTTAATTTAGTTTTTGTGTAAAAGTGTATGCCTTACTGAAATAAATAAATTGCGTTTACCAATCAAAGTATTTTATTGGAGTTATACAACGATATCCTAACAGGAAAGTCTGGCAACTTTACCTAAAATGTTCTAAATTGCGCATTTTTGGATCTAATAGTATATCCTGTTCTAATGATAATATATTTTGTCAGTTCCTTATTATACACTTGTTTATTACTGCATTTATAGTCATTTATTTGCTATAGTATTGCGTATTTCACATACAAAAATTGAAAGCTGCAGCAAATCATTTTATATTCACACAACCTATTAGCTGAATAAATAAACAAAAAGTTGCATTTTAACCTAAAAATAATCTAATTACTGTATGAATTGCTTAATAATTCGCTTGTATTACAAATGACAAGCAAAATTCGAAATGCTAAGACATTTCAGCAAAATGCAGATGTTTCTGACTAATACAAAAAGTCCAGTTGCTACTTCTATTGATGCCAATTCTTTTAGTGATTTACAACCACATATTTCAAAACTATTCATATGGCCCAATGGAGTCGATCTAGAAGCCGAAAAATTCCTTCCCGACCGAGACTCATTTGTCATATTATTTACTTAAATAGGTATTTAAAGAATATTCTACAACCAATTTAAGAGTAAGTATTGTCATTTACAACCCTATAAACAAACGGTAACTTTAAACTACCTGTTGAATAAAAAAGTTATAATCCAACAAAAAACCCTTAAAATAACACGTGGAATCCTATTTAATAAATTTTGAATCGCTATACAGTAAATTATAACAATGTTAAAAATTAAAATATACCAAACAAAATTAAAAATCTTAAACAAACACGTAATTTTGAATTGTTAGTTTACAGGAAAAAACAGAATTTTTTAACTATTAATTCTACAATTTTATAAATAATTAACTGAAGCTATTTTACTCATAAAACGTAAATAGCACTTCCTTAAGAAATACTACAAAGCAACATAAGAATTTCTCACTACCTCTTTTTTTAAAATATATCTGCATACCCTTACCAAAAACGTTTAATGTGTTGCCTGAATCACTTTTTTTGCGACATTACTTTATGAGTTGACTGTACATACAATGCAGTAGTTATCAAACACAACTTTCTCATATGGAGGAAAACAGTTTGCATTGACATATAGATTCATTTTGAATTTGTCAAATATTAATTTCTAATAAATTAAAATCAGAACTGGGTAAATTACTTTTTAAAAGTATTTAATTACTAATAATAATACTACTAATAATAGTAATAATAAACAAAGACAAAGCAGCGTATACATACTACTTGTATTGCTCATATTGCAAGATACTTTAAAAAACTAATTTACTCAGCTCTGATATAAATTAATAAATTATTTTACTAAATACTATTAAAATAGAAAATTAAATATTTTTCTAAGTCTGTGTCTTCTGTCAGATAAAATAAACTTATATTTAGAAAATGAACGCTCTAGGTCAAATGACGTTACTGGAGCATATTTATATTGTGGTAATTCACAATTAACTAAATCACAACCACTCAAAAGTTTAGCTGCATTGCTTAAAACTTCAAAATCTGGATTTTTACACAAAACGCCGGACAATTTTGTGTAGGCTTTAGCAGCTGCTGGACCTGGAGAATTTTCTAGAGATTGTTTCACATGTTCTATCCTTTCACAATTTGTTAGAAGGGTGTCCAGAACCTTAATTGTTTTTACCAATATACTAAAGTGGGTGACAATACAGACTAACTCGTTTTGAATGGTACTGCTTCCAAATGCTTCTTGCGTTTTTTGTATGGCTATAGCAGATGAACTGTCAAAACCATACATAACCTAAAAAAAATTAAAAAGCTATATCACTACAGAAAAATAAATAATTTAAGGAAATACTTTGATAAAACACAGCTGCTTCAAGCCATATTTCCCATCATGTGACTACCAGTTCTGGTGGTAATGGCAAGTTTGGAC
Source organism: Ignelater luminosus (assembly GCA_011009095.1). Taxonomy (NCBI): domain Eukaryota; kingdom Metazoa; phylum Arthropoda; class Insecta; order Coleoptera; family Elateridae; genus Ignelater; species Ignelater luminosus. The sequence continues at coordinate 19,383 of VTPC01001250.1, forward strand.
ATTTCTCTGTAGTGGAGCTTTCAGAAACACTTTTTTTGTATTTGATATTAAATTATTAACTTCTGGATACTCATTTCTTATAGTCTCTGTGACTAAATGTGTACTAGCAGCATATATGGACTAAATCTGGATAAAATACTTTTAAATTAATACCAGCTTTTAACATGTAAGAAGCTGCATCGGTGTACAGAATTTTAACCTTCTTGTGATTCCTTTCAGTAGGCCAAAGCACTTCTAAAAAAATAATCTATAACGAAATGTCAAAAATAATTGCAAAATTACAAAACTTACTAAGAGAATCATTTACAAATCTTGCCACGGTATTCCTTGGTTCTTTCTTATCAAAGTTAATAAATATGGATTAGAGAAACACTCAGAATCAAGTTTCCCAACAATGAGATTTGATATGGACCTTCCTCGTGTGTCGGTCGTTTCATCCACAGAAATCCACACCTCGCTGTTTCCTATATGGTTTCTGATTTTCTGTATTTGCTGCCAATATTATTAGAATCTGTTAATAGTACATAAAACTTACGTATTTGGAAATCTTTTTTATATAAACTTACCAATTCATAGCATTTATTTAAGTAATTTTTCCACAATGTAGATTCATTGGAAATTCTTCGATTACACTACTTTTCCAAAAAAGTTTGTAATTTAGGATTTTCTATTTTTATCCATGAAATATTAGCAAACAAAAGAGCCTCGCATTCTTTGTACATATTTGTATTTCAATGTTGATCCATTAAATATTTTATTTCACTTGATACCTTTTGTTAAAAAAAAACATTAATTCAATTATATATTAAAAAACTAGGTTAACTTACATATTTAGAGCAAATTTGGCAAAATATGGTGCTTCTTTCAGTCAAAAAATATTCACAGATTTGTTCACCTTTCTTGGTCTTGACTTTCAGCATTTTCAAAGCAAAGTATGATTTTTGGCTAGGTATCACTGCACAGCACTCATACATTACTCAAGCAAGGCACGACTGGCTAAATGCTGTTGTGGTATTCAAGAAACTGAAAAACTTTTGTTACAAGACATTAGGTTCTTACCTGCATTCAAATTCTTAGAAGTTATTTACATTATTTAGGAACTTCAAAGAGTTAGAAAATGGTTTAAAAGCTTAAATTCTTACACCAATATTCCCAGTAGTAGGTACATTTTCCAATTTCGTAGATATTTATTTACTAAATAAGACATAAAATTTTAAAAGTTTATGCCAACTAAACACATTTGCTCTTTGTGCACTTAAAGGTGTCCTTTACACTTCTGTATTTTCAATTTAAGCATTAGCTGTAGTCATTAACAGTACAATAAAAAAAAAGAATGGAAATAATCTGTCTCTCTGATTTGTGCCGTTGTAAACTGTTTTTAAAAATCAATAAATATTCAGGTCTGTAAATTGGAATTGCTTTAATACTTCCGGCTTAGAAATTTAGTTGTTTGTTATGCCGCTTTCATAAAGTTTAGAAGTTTGTTAGGTCTTTTTCACCGATTTTAAAGTGTATCTTACCTAACCTATACATTTAAATTTTTGAAAAGGATCACGACCTGTGCTGCTATTCCTAGGAGTCAAGACTAGTAATTTTTGTAAATTCAAAAACCCTAATTGTTTATGCCATCTGAAGACGTGAAACCCAAATTTTTATTAAAACATAATCTCGAAAAATTTTAGGGCGTTCTAAATATGATATGATAAATGAAAATTTGGCAAAAATGCACTCAAATATGCATTTATTGTGAAAAATGCACCTACTACATAAATATGCAGTATAGGAATTTCATCATTACACTTGAAATTGTTTAAAATGCAAAGAAATCTAAAAATAATTGGAATATAATGTAGTCAACAGATATGCATATAAATTCACGCTTTAGAGCCGTTTGACACTGTAGTATTTTTTGTTATTATATTTCAATGTAAATTTAATTTAGGAAAATTTAAAAGCATGTCATACAGATTTATAAAAATTGATTTAAATTTGAGAATATTTAGATATCTTTCTATTTATTTGTTAAAAATGCATCAATATCTGCGCAGAATGCGAATTTCTGCAAACCATACTAAAGACACTAACTTAACCTTGAATTTTTTTTTCTCTTTAAATTTACTAATATTAATATTATTGTAGCAACAACAGCTCCAGTACAATATAGATTAATACTGTTTATATCAATTTTTATGGTTTCAAGAGTTCGAATAACAACTTATGAAATTTTTAGGTTAGAACTTCAAACAACTGTAAACAAACTGTACCCGCGAAATTCAAACATTAAACGTCATTTTGGTAATGACAACGCGAGGAAACGGAGGTGCACCAACAGAAATTGATTCATTTTCAACGAACTCCGAACTCTGTCTGTATGTCCGCATTTTTTGTGAAATTCTGAAATTTTGACTTCAGATTTGGATTCTACATCAAAAACTAAAGACAACGTGGTATCTTCGGTTTTTGATAACTCTTTGGGAACATGGTCAAAAAATGGCGGCCAAAAATTGGAAAATTTTCAAAAATTTTTTTTACTTTAGAATCGTATTTTACATCAAAAAATAAGACAAACGTGTACTTTTAGTTTTTTGATATCACCTCGGGAACATGGTCAAAATGGCTGCTGAAGTCTGAAAAAAGTCACAAAACAGTGTTCGTTGTGGTTATGCTTTGCATTCTCAGATGTTTGAAATTAAATCTATAACTGTGTTCATATCAATTTTGATATTATTTTTCTAGTAAGTTCCTTCTGGTAAATTTTACAATATAATTCAATTTTTTATTTGAAAAATATTACTTACAGTGTCCAACAGCTCTTAGTCATGAGGAAGGCATATTTTTTCTATTAATAATTTATTAGACATAAAATACAGAATGTTTGCCATAATAAACATTGAGATATATTACAGCTCTAAGTAAGAATGAAATGGATGTTTATAATTATTACATTCAACAAAAAAAATCAATGGCATGTTAAAATCATTTCTAACACAAGAAGCTACTATTGCATCTGCGCCTAATACTAAAAATAATGTGTATACTTAAAGACTACTACAAAGAAAAAAAGGAAGAAAAACATGATATGCACTTATGACTATGTTAAGTATTACTTTTAATAATAATAAAATTCAGGCATGTTTCATTTTTCATTTTGTATACACAAAACTATATATTACAGCTCTACGGAATAACAAATTATTTGCTCAAAGCAATAAAATAAATGGAAAAATGATTCCCATGTGATTTCTTTAAATAATATAATAATAGTAAATATGATACCGGCTGCGACTATACATAATAATAGTAATAATAGAATAACAACTGCTGCTTGATAAATTCAAATTATTTTAAAAATGTTTCTAATTTTTATTATAGCAAACTTCATTAATTATTTCATTTAGTATTCGTGCAACACATTAAGAAAATAAGACCCTTTTTAGTAGTATGGCAAGTCAACACTTCAAAAATAACTTGAATAATAACAGCAATATTTTGCTACGAAATAAATAAGAATTAACGATAACGCCAAGTTGTGAGTATTTTTTAGATATATAAGTAATATGATGCTAAATTTCTTCTAATAATAAATTTAAAAACCTAACAAAAACAGACAAATTGATATTCATTATTTAATATGTCTGGTTTTCCTTTTGAGATCTTTTTCCTTATAATTGATATGAAATATATTATTGTCAATATATAAATATGTAAAAAAAGCTAACTATTATGGAGATTGCATTGATATTAACATAATTAGTTTGTTTTTGTCTAAATAATTTAATGTAGTTTTAATTGGCAGTAAATGAGTCACTTCATCTGTGGAAAACCTAACCTAATTTTATATTCATTTCCAAAACCTTTTAAAAATGGTGAGTAAGTATGCAGATATCCATTAATTATATAATTACAGTGCTTATTAACACAAGACTAGATGGAATTCTTTGCAGGTTAAAATGAACACACCAATAACGCATTTTAAATGATCGATGACAAGAGAAAATAATTGAAACGAATACTAAAGAGCGTGCAATTAGATGGTTTCCACAAAGATTAGGATTAAGACTAGATCATGCGTAAATCTCAAAAAAGAAAATTTGAGAATGGAGTGACTAGAAATAAAATTTGTATATGTTTGTGTATATGATCTGCATCCTTCACAACCATAAAGATTAAAACTGAAAAACAAAATTAATCTGCACCTCATAACTAGATCTTTAAAGCAGTTTTTTTTTTATCGTAACCTTAATTAACTCTAATCTAATGTATGTTTGCAGCTACAAAAATATAAAGCTTACACAGTGAGATCATCAAAAGATTGTCCAGGAAAAACTACTTTACATAGCAGTTATCAAAAGAATATAAACAAACTGTCAAACAAAAGAAATTTAAAAAATGGAATTGCCAAGGGGGTGTAATACTTGGGCCTGTGCTATCCAAGATTTTCAGGAGCTCCCGTTATTGTGGGGATGCCTGATACATCACTGAGTAGTATATAGCTGGAAACAATGAGGTGGGAAGGATAAAAAGACAATTATTTTTAAATTATTGTCTCTATCAAGGCAGTTTGCAGCTTCAACATAGGGTGGATTATCAGTATAAAGGAGTCAAGACAACTCAAGAGGGACTGCAAAAAACAGACTTCCGAGTCCAGACAGCATGCACAACAGTGGATTGTTTTAGAGGAAATAATGCATTAAAAGCATTTGGAAAGCCTGAAGTGATCCCTCATGGAGAAAGCAATAGCAGCGAGTGGAACATCGTAAGGCTTGCATCGAGACAGCAAGCAGATGATGTACTAGGACTAGGTGTATGTTTACAATTGCTGTGCCGAAAAGCCTTGTTTTGTGATCTAGTTATCATACTTAATCTCTCAACAACTGTGACACTTGTTAATGATTTTGATTTAATCTCCATTATTATTTTATTAAGTTTTACTCTAAACATTCATTAGCCACTAAATTTTGTTATTAATGAAGTTTTTTTGAAACCTTAAATTAGTTCAGTGTAAGATTGGAAGATGCAGGTTCGAGTCCTGCCCAAGTTGAAAATACTTTTGACTAATTTAATGATTTAACTTTAGATAGAATAGAAAATACAAGCTGGATCCAAAATCTACCAAAAGCAATGCTAGGTTATGTTTGCTTAAACTTACTCTGGTATGTTACAAAGAGGAGAACTCCACAGATTAATACTATACTTTACACAACACAGCCTAGCATTGTCCTCAATGGAATTTAAGACTTATGTTGCACTTAAACATAAATAGTTAAAAGCATAACAATAAAACATCGAAGTTGAACATGCAGAGTAATTACAGAAGAGATGGGACTTCTTTAATAATTACAGCCAATACCCAATTGTTCATTTTAGTTCCTTCTGATTTTACTAAGAAACTACAAGGAATGTACCATCTATTCCAGTATTCATCTCTCATGGAATTACTCTGCTGTAAGAAGATTTTTAGGTTAGTAAATTTAAAACTTTTAAGTACAAATCTAGTTCCTTTTTCTTCAATTGAGCAAATTTCAGAATAGAGTTTATTTATATTAATTTCAATACATTCTCCATAATTATAATAATAGCTCCCCCTACAGTGTCATCAGATATGTATTAATTATAAACAAATCGTGCACATCTTAACGTTATCGTTAATACAAAAACAAAAACATACCCTTAATACTATCTTTAGGAATTTACGGCATAGAAGTACATTGGTTTTATTTGCGCTACATTATTCCCCCATTTTAAAATCTTTTATTTCTTTACGAAATTTCATTCCCGGCTTAAGATCCCTTAAAAACTATTTTATCATCTCATTTGCATTGATCGGTGGATTTTATATACTTATTTTATAACTTTTACTCCCCCTCTTCTTCTAACTTTTTTTTTCAAATTTTTCTAGAAGAATCAATTTTTTTTAAGAAACATCAATTAAACATCAAAAGAGTGCTACTAAAAATAGAGTTCTATTACAGACTGCGAAAATTTCTCATTAATGGTTGGTTATCTTTTGTGCGTTACAGATTTACTTCAAGTTATACTAGCACATGATACACCGCTTTGTTACCAAGCTGAGGGCAACAAAAACAAAAAGATATTGGATCGTAACTGTTATTGAAGTTTTATAGAAAAAGTGAGGTTAAAAGAATAATTATCAGAACAGGCTCAAGTATTTGTTCAAAAACAGTTAACCTTATCAATCCTTATCTACAGCAAAACAGACTTACTTAGATCAAAGTCTGATGTCAAGCAGTAAGGGACTTCCAGTCATTAGGTTCATACCAATAACAAAAGTGCACTTGATTTGTTTGTACCTTATCTTAGAATGCATTCTAATGTAAATATGACATCATGACTATCTAAATTTAAAAAAAATTAATAATAATTATTCTATTTGATTGTCACAAATAATAAAGTGAGGTTATAATCATGTTCTTTTTTAATATCTGTTCAAGTTCAATTGAATTGCTAATTGTAGTTTTAAGAATTGTTGATTTTTATTTTAATTATATTTTGGATATCTTTCTATTGTTTAGTAAAGAAAAGTGTGTATGCACAATTCGGCAAATATACCTTACGGCTTATAGGATACGTTTGTGTACAACTGTTTTCCTAATTTATTTTTATAGAAATTTTTCATTAACAAAACTTATTCAAGTAGCAAAAAATTTTAAAGTGAAACTGAAACATGTCTCAAACCTACAAAATTCCTAGTAACAATTTCTACACAAAATATTCACAACAGTAATTTTTGACTAAATAATTCCCCATTAATAGTGCTGTGTATAAAGACACAATCTGCAAAAAAGTTAGACTTATTAGCATCTTTGTGGTAACATTACTAGCATGTAGTGTCTGTAATTCGTTTGGTGTCTGCACATTTATTTGCTATTCTTATTGTAATGTGTTCAGGATTGGCTTCAGTGTTCTTCAGAATCCAGACAGACTGGCAATGTGCATATGCTTTTGTTTGACGTGACTTATCAAATTAATTTTAAAATAACCATTAACAACCATACCCTCTAAAAATGGTGAATTTTATGAATGCGTAAACATTTTCTTTCATCAGTAACGAGATTGAATGCTGATTTACTCCATGAACTTAATGGTGGACATGATCAATGATGCTCAGAATATAATATCAAAAATTTGCAATAAAAAATATACTGCCACATAATATCGAATTCTTAATTAGAGGAACATATAATTGGTTTTTCAAAAACTGATACCAACTATTTGAGTTGATATTTTTCAGGAAGATATCAGCATTTTCCTAACCTCTATTTAGGGTAGGGCTTTTGAAAATGAAAAGAATAATTTAAAAGACGCTACATCGCAAGTTTAGTAGTTGTCAATTTCTTATGACAGATTGAAAATCACCACTCTTCGTTTAATAATATGGAGTAGAGAACTTGTCTGCAATGATGATAATAAAAATAGAATTTTAAGATTTTAAAAAAGTTGAATTAGAAAATTTTCATTTCCAACTGCTTGCAATGCGGTTTGAGGTTGTGATTTTCAAGTTCAATGTTACTTATTCTAAAAAATTATTGCAATTAAAGATGTGAAGCATCAAAGTAAAAAATAATTTATTGGATCGCTTGATCATATCAGAGTTGTATTAAAAATGTCGAAAGTCTCTAGTGATTTCAATTCAACGCTCTTAATTTGGTCTGCGAGTATTCAAGAATGATGCAATTACATCACTGTTCGTTAATCAGTTGCTCTATTAATTGTTTAAATTATTTATTAATTATTAAATGTTTACAAATTTGTGAGGTTATGTTAATTTCGGTTTTCTTCCTGCATATTACATTAATTACCCACTCAAACACACACATTAATAAGCAATTACAGCCAAACACATAAAGGTTTGTTCAATTATGTGGTAGCTAATCTTTAACCTCTCGATCAATTTGTGAGGTTATACCAATTGCTTGATGTTAATATGTTCCATAAATCTGAACTGAATACGCAGATCACAGTTAAAGCAAGTTCAGTAGATGAATCGAACATGAATTTTACTCGCGGAGTATTCTCGAATAAATACTCAGGTTTGCATATATCACCGCTGGACCAGCTGTGTTTGTGTTTGGTATTGTAACTGTCTACTTCTAAACACATGTTTAGAAAATCTGTCGCATTCACATTTGTCTTCATTTTTTATTTAATTTTCTAACCTAAATTGTATAATTTTGGTAGTTAGCGACTGGTGGTGCTTGATGAAGTGAGACGACCGTTTCAAGTTTTAGTTTTTTTGGAATGGACTGCATATAATTAATAGTTATTATGGTAAAACTAGCATCTAGCAAATGTAGCGAAAATCATCAACCAACAGATAGTTCTAAAAAAAGAATGAACAGCAGTTGGCGATGTATCTTCAGATCTAGAAATTACATTTATACATGTTTATGACTGTTCTGACGTTTACTGGGTTGCGTTCAGGCATTACATACCTAGTGTGAGTGGGCATGCCAATGCTGTGTCACCACAAACACGCTCGGCGTGTTAAATGCGTTTCATATAAACTCCAAGATGACCATTAAAATCGTGAATACACGTAATCGAGAACCTTAAGCAGACGATTGTAGCACACTAAGTAGTGATTTCTGAAGGGTTAATGTTTGGAAATAAATTTTCGAATTTCTGGATGCAACCCTGTTGTGACAACAGTGTGTTCATCCTCATATTAATGTTTAGAAATTTCAATAAAGGGCACATCATAAGGTTTCTGGATGGCTGGCAGCATTCATCAGTATGGCGTTTGCTATTGACGTTTCATGCAGCGTTCTAAAAAGCGCTCTTGTATTTTGTTGCCCTTTATGTAGAGAAAAGCAGGTTGTTTTTCAAATCTGTGATAGTTTTAGGTTAGAATATATTATTTTATAGTCAATTATAGTCGTCTAAGAGCAAGAAGTGGTTAATCATCGATGCTGGTAGCAAGTCATCACGATTAATGCATCTGGACAAAAGCACTGCACATTTATGATACAAGCATAACCTAGAATAAGTGAAATTGAGAATGTGCACATAACATATATTAAGGGTTAAAACAAATGTATCTATTTTTTTCTCATCAATTGCAAATCATACCTTCCATCTTTTATATTTTTAATTTAAGTATTTTAATATACAAAAGATAGATACGTTCATTTTACATTTTCACGATTTGAGATAAAGGTAAGGATAAAGGTTATATTTGCATTGATTGCTGTTCTGTTTCAAACAACATCCTCAGCTATTGCCACACTTTAAAAACTAATTTTTTAAGAAATCTGAAAGCATTCAAATATTGTACTTTTGTTTAGCATTTACAAAGACACTTTTTAGAATCTTCTTTTAAGGCGTAAATAATTTATTCATTTTATGTTAAGAAAATAAGTTGTTTTTATAAAACTTGCTCATATGTATACAAGTATGGATTATGAAGCATTAAATATCACAGTTTGTTGCATAAATACCTCACTTAAGTGAAAGAAAGTTTTGTTGCTACGCAACTGAATTACAATTGTATGAGGGAAATTTTTTTTATTTTTGAAATGTCTTCTCATTCATCAATTAGCACTTCAATTGAAGTTATTTTACAACACAAATATTTTTAAAGTGATTAGAAAAGCTGTATTTTTCGCGTTTGCTTATTCAACTTGAACCTGCTCTACCTAGTTGAAAAAAAATATTTCCTATGTATTTTAATGCTATTGAATTTATAAATCAATTCATTAAGTGCCCTCAAAACAAAAATAAAAACAAATTTCAGCTGCTTAACTTTTTTTTTTTGTTTTGGACAAATTTGTCCTTTTTTTTAAAAATTATTTTCAGCCATCAAAACACTTATTTTGTTAGGTTTTTACAATTAAGTGAATACAAGAAGAAAATTTTAGTAGTAGATATCTTTTAACACACAAAACAAATCGGTTCACATTCACCAACAATTACAATAATTATAATCATTGTGGCAAAACAGCCTCGGAAGGCGAGAGGCACGCTTAAAGGAAAACTTTTCTTTTAAAGCTTTGATAATAAATGTGTATATAACAAACCCGTTAAATTACCTTTTACGCAGTTGTTTCATTTATGATGAACATACACAACAAAATTTGTGTATAATAATATACTACAACTACTACACATTAATAATAATAATAATAATAAAATACAACATATTATGTCATTACTAAAATAATAATAATAATAATAATAATAATAATAAATAAAGAGAAGGCTTTTTTTTAACTACACGCTACTGTATATTTCACCCATGTATTTTTTGAGTTGTTTTGTTTAATAACTTCTTTCGTTTTAAGATTATTAGGAATATGTTTTTTATTCATAAATGATACCCAGGAATCAAAATATGTCATTTTTGTATTTTATTTTCTTGTCATGTTTTATTTCAACTACAAACCACTAAGCTTGAGATCTTTTCAATATTGTTAAATTGAACAGGAAAAAAAATAAGTCGACAAGGATTTCTCTAAAGTGAGGTTATATGATAGTAGAAAATTTTCTTTTCTGTAATAATTTTATTCACAAGAGTAAGTCAATTTTTAGTTATTTTTCTAATTTTAAAAAACTATTTTTAGAATTTTTGTTTTTTTCCTGCATTATCAAAAACATTACCTATGCTTGTAATACATAACTTCACTTATTGAAAATTCTTTAATTATTTTTATATCATAACAAGTAGATAAAGGAAAGAAGTTAAAATTAATAAATGTTCTTGAGCAAAACATGAAGTCAAACGATTCAAATATTATTTAAGCGCATTATTCAAAATATTATTATTGTTTATAATAATGTGGTTTGTTGTAATTGTTAATAATTCATGACATATTTTGAAAATCTTTTATGAATAAAAAGAAAGAATACAAGAAAAAACTAACTAGGCTTTACTTGTGCATTTGGAATGTTATCTAAACAGAATAAGTATTTATGTTTTCATACTTCTTATTGTCTAAAAACAAATTTTCCATTTTCATTTGGATTACCATTAACAATTTTTTCTACTATATACAAACGTGCAAATAAATGTTACGACAGTATTATTATTACTTTCATTTTTTTCTTTTTTTTAACCCATTAATTAGAATATAGTACACACGGCAAATAGATATGAATAAATAATATGTAGTACATTCGAGATTATTACTTCTTTTTAAATATATTTATAATAACATTTAAAAGATTATTATTAAAAACACATCAATTTGGTTGTAAATGTGGTTTTGATTGAATAATTATTTCAGCACCAAAAAGTTACAGGATCGTTTTGTTTACAAATTTTGTACCTATTTGTTTTTCTGTTAAACCAACATTGTTTATAAAATGTGAAAAAAGAAATAAATTAAGAGGATTAGATTATGAAAGCAGCTTTTTTTTTAATTGAATTTTTGTTTCTTTCTAACACTAATTAAATTAGGTCCTTTTTGCAGTTTACTTGGTTACGTTATTTTTGTGTTTTCTTTGCACTAGAAAGACATTATGGTTTAAAGCTTTAACATTTCTGGCTGTTCAATTTAAAAACTGGCACTTATTAACGCACTCTATAATATAATAATAATCTAAGAAATCAATTAAAAAAAAATCATAAGCAAAAAAGAGTTCATTAATAAAAATTTGTACATTTTTGTTTATATATATATATGTGTAAAAAAAAACAAATTAATTACATTATGTTTCTTACTAACATCAGCATGTAAAGAAAAAAAAATGATTAGAAAAAAATTAGTTGACATCTTGTATAAACAAAAAAGCATAAAGCTGCACTTAACTGCAACCTGCCTAGAATCAGCTGGTTAAAATGATTCATTTATTTTTAAAAAAATTGGAAACTGCCTACCTTTAAATTTATTAACAAATTTATATATTATATACCATGGGCAACTAAAAAGAGTGGTATGTTGCCCTTGCTCTTTCTCACAAATAATTATTTAAAAAAATACATAAATTGCACTTAAAATCTAACATGGAAAGAAAAATGCCGAATCACATTATAAAAAATAATACATAATTATAATATGTAATAATAAATAATGGAAAAGCGCAAGGATATTCCTTTTAAGAAGTAATCGTCAAAAGGCGCACTTAATTGAGAATTATTAATCTCCTAAAATGGAGACTGAATAACAATCAAATTCAACCAAAAACAGGATAATTAATTAATTTGGTATACGAGCGGTTATAACCAATTTGGCACATCTAATTTCTTTTTAATAATCAATATAATAGTATCATCTTTAGGGCAACATACCTATTATAACCTATTATATTGTTTTGGTCACGTTTTATTTGGTGTAGATTGATACATATATTGTACTTTACTACGCATTAAGCAAAATACATGACCTTCTTTGTATCCGCATGAACTGTGATTGCTCGTGCCATTGCTCCTGGTGTACGATCTTCAGACGAACCAGATTGATGTGAACCTTCACCACTGTAAAAAAGAGAAATTATCAACCTTCGTGTTTAAAAATCAATCAAGATTTTCTTCGTTATTTTTGCTTGGCATTAAGAATTATAATTATTAAGTTTAATGTTTATATACAATTGATAATCATCAGAATCATAATGTAGCTGTAACAGAGTAAATCTTTTTAGTTGAACTGATTGACAAGAAAAATAACAGGTAAAAGATACGTTACATCCTCGTTAAATTATTCTCTGGGCTGATTTCATCGGAGCCCGGTTGGCATGCAATCTCACTTGTTGTATCTTCTGCTTGCTTTTGCATGCCTGCTGCGGTTTGCAACATCTGTTTAGGGCACTGCACAGGCGCATTTGCTTCATTGTTCTTCACAAAGCTTGGAATTATATATGTATTATTTAAATTTTTGATTTTAATTTTTATACAAATTTTATATTTTTCTGAAAGTTAACTGTTTAATAAAAATTTCAATTGTTTATTCGTGAACAAAACATGTCACCATTCCTAACATACAGGGTTTTCATAAAACTTCCCACCTTGGATAACTCTTTACAATTAGTAAAATTATCAGAAACCGCCAAAACAAGTCGATTTTAATAACCTATTCTAATAAGTTAGGAAATTCCCACCCTCCCCACCAAAATTTTAAATGGCGCTACCCCATGTGTGATATATCATTTTAGAGTATAAGATTTTCAATCTTTTACATCAAAGAAAATTAAAATCGACCCAGCCGTTCACGAACTGAAGGCAGAAATGTATTATTTGAACTAAATACATTTCTGTCTCTAGTTCACGAGTGGCTGGGCCGATTTTAATTTTCTTTTTAAAAAGCAATCGAGCAGTTCGTGAACTAGAGACACAAATGTATCGCTCGAATTAAATACATTTCTGTCTCTAGTTCACGAATGGCTGGACCAGTTTTAATTTTCTTTTTAAAAATCCACCAAGCAGTTCATGAACTAGATACAAAAATGTATCATTCGAATTAAATACATTTCTACCTCTAGTTCACAAACGGCTGGGACCGATTTTAATTTTCTTTTTAAAAATCGACCAAGCAGTTTGTGAACTAGAGACAGAAATGTATCGTTCGAATTAAACACATTTCTGTCTCTAGTTCACAAATGGCTGGACTGATTTTAATTTTCTTTTTAAAAATCAATCGAGCAGTTCGTGAACTAGAGACAGAAATGTATCGTTCGAATTAAACACATTTCTGTCTCTAGTTCACAAATGGCTGGACTGATTTTAATTCTTTTTAAAAATCGGCCGAGCAGTTCATGAACTAGAGACAGAAATGTATCGTTTGAATTAAACACATTTCTGTCTTTAGTTCACAAATGGCTGGACTGATTTGAATTTTCTTTTTAAAAATCAATCGAGCAGTTCGTGAACTAGAGACAGAAATGTATCGTTCGAATTAAATACATTTCTGTCTCTAGTTTACGAATGGCTGGAACGATTTTAATTCTTTTTAAAAATCGGCCGAGCAGTTCATGAACTAGAGACAGAAATGTATCGTTTGAATTAAACACATTTCTGTCTTTAGTTCACGAATGGCTGGACTGATTTGAATTTTCTTTTTAAAAATTGATCGAGCAGTTCGTGAACTAGAGATAGAAATGTATCGTTTGAATTAAACACATTTCTGTCTCTAGTTCACAAATGGCTGGACTGATTTTAATTCTTTTTAAAAATCGGCCGAGCAGTTCGTGAACTAGAGACAGAAATGTATCGTTCGAATTAAATACATTTCTGTCTCTAGTTTACGAATGGCTGGAACGATTTTAATTCTTTTTAAAAATCGGCCGAGCAGTTCATGAACTAGAGACAGAAATGTATCGTTTGAATTAAACACATTTCTGTCTCTAGTTCACAAACGGCTGGACTGATTTTAATTTTCTTTTTAAAAATTGATCGAGCAGTTCATGAACTAGAGACAGAAATGTATCGTTCGAATTAAACACATTTCTGTGTCTAGTTCACAAATGGATGGGCCGATTTTAATTTTCTTTTTAAAAATTGATCGAGCACTTCCTGAACTAGACAGAAATATATCGTTCGAATTAAACACATTTCTGTGTCTAGTTCACAAATGGCTGGACTGACTTTAATTTTCTTTTTAAAAATCAATCGAGCAATTCGTGAATTAGAGACAGAAATGTATCGTTCGAATTAAATACATTTCTGTCTCTAGTTTACGAATGGCTGGAACGATTTTAATTCTTTTTAAAAATCGGCCGAGCAGTTCATGAACTAGAGACAGAAATGTATCGTTCGAATTAAACACATTTCTGTGTCTAGTTCACAAATGG
>VTPC01001250.1:34229-87225 GCA_011009095.1 Ignelater luminosus
TAGTTCACAAATGGCTGGGCCGATTTTAATTTTCTTTTTAAAAATTGATCGAGCACTTCGTGAACTAGACAGAAATGTATCATTCAAATTAAACACATTTCTGTCTCTATTTCACAAACGGCTGGACTGATTTTAATTTTCTTTTTAAAATTCGGCCAAGCAGTTCGTGAACTAGAGATAGAAATGTATCGTTCAAATTAAACACATTTCTGTCTCTAGTTCACTAACTGCCCAGCCGATTTTAATTGTCTTTAATGTAAAAGATTGAGAATCTTATAACCTTTAAAATGATATCACACATGGAGTAGTGCCATTTAAAATTTTGGGGAGGAAAGTGGGAGTTTCCTAACTAATTAAAATAGGTTATTAAATGTGCTCCCTCCAAAACAAAATCAACGTATTTCGGCGATTTTTGATAATTACACTAATTATAAAGAGTTATCCAAGGTGGGAAGTTTTCGAATGAAAGCCCTGTAGTTTTCGCTTACAAAACCGTTCATTTGATATATTTGTTAATCCCTTGGAAATATAAACGAAGTAATCACCTGGAATATTAATGTAAATGTAATGGTCTAGAACAGGAGTTCCCAATCTTTTTCTGTTTGTGTATCCCCTAGACAGTCTATTTTCACAAACTGTACTCCTAATGCACAATATTAAAAAATGCAACTCGTCAGAGTTACCAGGCATCCCGTTATGTGAAGGACTGTCCCGACTTTTGTCCCGCGTCCCAACAAGAGAGTAGAATGTCTCGACACAGAATGGTCCAAAATGTTGTATCATATTCTAAAGTGTTAGCTAACATTAGATAATTTGCAAAAACATATAGTATAGGATGTAACGTTATGTTTTTCACATTTTAGGAAGTTATATTGATTTTGTAATGCAGTGGTAATTGATTTAATGGTCTTCATGTATGATCACTATTCTTTTTTTTTGTAAAATTTATCGTGTGTAATAATGTCAGTTCAGATAACCTAAAAATTATGTTGATATTCGATATCGTCGTGTAGAGTCATGTACTATTGACTGACCAACAATGTACTATACTGACTTGTCTGTAGATTTACTAAACCCTGTCCCAACCTGCGCGATCTGGAATCTCATATTTTTTCGCGTACCCCTGAAGAACTCCTCGCATGTGTACCACAGGTTGGGAATCGCTGGTCTAGAGGTTAGGTTAATTTAAATTAAGCAGTTAACTTGTCTAAGGCCCACTTTTACGATCGTTAAATAACTTTATCGAAGGTATTATTGCCATGGACACAATTGTGAAAATGACATTGTATCCATGACAATAATACTTTCGATAAAGTTATCCAACGATTATAAAAGTGGGCCTAAGTGAGATTAAATTTGGTTAGAATCAGTTAAGTTAGATAGAACCAAACAAAATGAAGTTAGTTTTTATTAAACTGCAAATTAACTAGGTTAGTTTAGTTCAGATTTATTTCCATCAGGTTAATATGAGGCGAAGTTAGGTTAGAATTGCTTTTATTAGGTTAGTACAGTTTAAAATTGCTAAATACACAACCTGTAATATAATCTCTACGTAATGAGAGATTGGCAAATTAATCATTCTAGATGTTCAGAAATGATTTAAAAAAACAAAATCTAAAGATTTTCTGTGCAATATATTTATGATTGTGTATGTGCCTGTTTTTTTTTTTGAGCGCCCAGCTAAATTAATTCATTACAATAAATCTTTAATAATCGCTGTGCAACTGTAAAATTCTAAGATGAGATTTCTCAACAAAAATCAATAATATCTGACCAAAATCCCACTGGAATTTTCCTAAGTTAGGCCAAATAAACTTGGAGGGTAATTGGAACGATCGTGATGACACCTAGTGGCGAAAATAGCATTTAGTACCTTGATTGATTGTCTTCACCTGCATCTGGTGCTGCTCGAACCGATTTTGCACTTCTTACAATTCGGCCGCTAGCAGGCGCGATAGGTCAAACCAAGGAGGGCTTGTAGCTCAGAAACTACAAGGGCTATGAAAAAGTCTGGTTTTGGCTGATCGACGCAGTTTTGCAGTGCCATGGCAGGATAGGAGAGAAAGTCTGGTGAAAAACCAAGAAATCCCAAACAAGATGCGACAACTATTCAACTATTCTTTGTTGTTCTTTGCTAATAACACGTGCTAGTTCCACAAGGGGAACGCAAACAGTATCTCATTCAATGCTGGCGCTAGAGTATTTGGCGCATATGGAAAAATTTTCTAAGGCGGGTAAAACAAGATGCTACAAATTAAGTCGTGTCATTTCAAGTTGAAACAAAATGGTAATGATATCACTTCTGATGTTCTGCTCTACAAGAGGTCTATTAGCAAAAATTTCACTCAAGTGGAAATCATCTGGCAATAATAACTGAATTTATTTAGCACAGAAACCAATAGCTTAAAAGTTAGTAGGTTTTAACCCTTCGAAGAAAAATAGCAAACTCAAATTTATTTTAAAACAGTTGATTTTTTAAAAATTATACAGGACTGTAATCAAAATTTTGTGTTGGTTACAAAAGATTACTCAAGAGTCAACTAAATGATAAAATATTACATACATGATTGTATTCTAAATGGAAAGAGCTTTCAAAATCCATTAAAAAATTCCAGATCCACATTTAAAAAGTGAACTTGATGATGGTCGCTCGGAGACAAAACGTCTCAAGAAAAAATTAATAATGCCATTTAAAGGCCTTTAAAAAACGGCTATGAAAAGTGCTTTTAGTTTTTCTCTATTCCTTCAAATAACGTCGGAAAGAAATAAAAATGAAAATCCAAAATTTCAGTTTTTTAAAAATAATTTAACAACTAAAAGAGACTGAACACATTTGTTAGGTTCATTTTAAAGGTCTCTTAATTGCCCGACTTTTTTCCCATTTAAGGAGGTACAGGACCTTAGTGAAAATGATGAAAACATCATGAAATTTTGAGGATCAATAAAAATATTTATATTTGTTGTCTGAAAATTTTAGCGACCTAGGATTCATAGTTTTTTTATAAAAACATATTAAAAATAGCCAATTTAACATTATAATAGCATATCAGACCCCACGCATAACTATATATCAATACTGTTAGCTATGAAAAAATGGTGACACTGCTCTGAAAAACTACATGTGCATAAACAAAAAATTTTTCGAAATTATTGAAAAAAAAATTATGTCAAGGGTTCTTATTTATAAAAATAATTAACTTTAAAAAACACTAATTTTTAAAAAGCAGTCAGCCATAGTTAATGTGGGTTATGTTGCCGGCAAAGGCACAACATGGTTAAAGTTGCTACGCTGCCGAAATTTATATTATTTTTTAAAAAATATTTAATAATAAAAAATGAATTAATTCATGTAAATTTAATAATAATTATGAATCATTTTGTAATGATTTGATAATTACATACATAAAAGAATAATTTCAACAAGCCAAAAGTCATTTAATTACAAGTTGAAATATTAAGTTTTAAAAGTACAATCCGGAAAAAAGTTTGATCCTTTCCAGAGTGCATACTAATAGCAGATACCTACTGCGGAGTAAACTTTTTAAATTGACGGTACGTCCTGTACCTCCTTAACTGAATCTGTATCTCTTACCGTTTCTGAGATCCCCATACAAATTATTCTTATTCTAGACACATTGTGTACAGCGATGATCGCAACATGTTTAATAAAAAGTTTTATATCCTACAATTTGCAGACGATACTGGTTTCATATGCCATGCAAACAATACCAAACAAGCTGTTGAGAACCTGCAGCAGCTCTGCGACAAAACTATCAATTGGTTCAACAAATGAAGGTTAAAACCAAACCCCACAAAAGCACTAACTCCTCATCAGAGCTGAGTAGTAATAAATTACTTTGTAGTTTAAATTACTAATTTAATTACTATTCTATAAAAAATAATTGTAATTAAATTCTTACAAGTAAAAAGTATTTAATAATTTAACAGTTGTTTTTATGTTAAAGTAATTTATAATAAATGTAATTTAACTTAAATAAATTACCTAAAAGTAATCAAATTAATTGAAAATTTGAAACAACCAAAAAATTATTTTCGCAATTGTCTTTTGTTTTATTTCGGCGGTGAAACGTAAATCCAAATTTTTTCTAATGGAACGCCTACTTGATTTCCATATTACTGAACTGCACGCCTTAAATGCTTTTCAGTGATACATGGTTTGACATAACTATTCTTTTGTTTTACCGAGTTATGAAGTGAAAATCATTTTTCATCATAGTGTGCCATGACATCTAACACACGAAGTTGTGGAGTTTTATCAAAGAAATTCATTTGTTATGCAAAAATTGCTAAAACAAAATAAATATGCTTTTACAGGGCATTAGATGCTTAGTTGATGCTATCTGTGAATGCTCAGTAAGTTATCTTAAAAGCGTCTTTTGTTTTGTTTTAGCAATTGTTACATAACAAATGTGATTTATCTGACAAAAATCAATGATTTTCATATGTTTAAAGCCATGGCACACTAAGTGGGAAATGCTTTTTATTTTAAAAAAAATAAGAATTTTGTTTTTAGCAAATATCTAGTAAGCCGTGAACTTTTTTGAAACAACAAAAGCATAAGTAAACTGATCTCCAAAATAGCCAAAACTTTTCTAATTTAACCGACTTCGTATCTCTTACGATTTCTGAAATCCCAATAGTGAGCATCGAAATTGGGACACACTGAATGTAATTTAAAAGTAATTAGATAGTAACTCAATTACTTTTACCAAATAATTTATAATTTAAATATTTTGTTTGCAAAATAATTTTGTTAATTGTAATTTAATTATTTTTACGAAAAGTAATCATAATTAGTAATTAAATACTTTTAAAAAGTAATTTACCCAAATCTGCTCCTTGCCTTCAATATTCATATGGAACAAACCAATTAGACCAAAATGAGTATTTTTTCTTTACTCCTACCTTTACCACAGATGACGTCGCGAATTTTTTTTAATGGCAAAATTCTGCATATAGTAAACATCAATTATGTCACTGGTGTAACTAGGAATGCGATATGGGGTGAGGGGTGGACAATTGTATTGTTTCAGAAATGTCGCTTTATCAATAACTTTTGCGTTATCTAGTTATAGTCATTGTAATGGAATCTTGGCTGATCAAAAGAATACTGACACACAATAATCAAAGTAGGTAAATAAACAGTTGACGAATATTATAAAACAATGAATTTTGTAGTTGACAATTTGCCAACAGTACCCAATTTTCTACACTTTTATCGTTGTGCGTTGTTATCTATTAATTTAATGTAAAATGGTGCGTTATTAACTTGAAAAACAAAAAACCAAAATTTTGATTATGAAGAGATACAGAAATAGGCAACATACACGTCTTCTGTGAGGCGATTTATAATATGCCGAACTTTAAATAAATACCATTATGTATATTTGTCTACACATCATAGGAATAATGGTGTTATAATATAAAGTTGTAAGGAACGACCTTGGTCGAAAGCCCATTGTAAATTATGAATATTAATTCAAATAAATTTATTCTTATTCTAATTCTAATAGACTATTTCAAATAGATATTACTGATTTTTGTTAAGAAATCTTACTTTGGAATTTTGCAATTGCACAGTGTAATGTTAGATCTGTATGACACTGAAAAATTTTATAAAAATTTAGAAAGAAATTTTTGGTATATTATGAATGCAACTTGCACAAAATTTTCTATAAAATTTTTGACGTGTGCATGCATGTTTTAGGCATTTTGATACAGCTGTTCTGTTTAACCTTCTAGAAATTTTTTGCTCAACAAAATTTCTACAAAAATTTCTATGTAAACTTTGTTTACAACGATCAAAATTTTTTAAAAAGTAATTTCTATTAAATTTATCATTTTTCAGTGTCAAACAGGTCTAATGATAGTTTGAAAGTCCCCATGTTTAGCACGAATTTAAAACAAATATGCAAAAACAAGACTTTCAATTGTCTCTAAAACAAGAAAAATTGTTAATGATGCATACCTGTCATGTTCCTTTTCAACTAGGTGATATCTTGCCCGGAAAGCAACAAGATGAGCGTAATAAGCTGGTGCTGGAATGGAAACTGATCTTGTACATCTAACGTAAGTGTGACACAACTGATAAGTGAGACACTGCAATTCATCCGAGTCTAAATGTGAATCATCCCACAGTACATGATAATGTGAAGGGCGTGATGTTCCCTACGAATAAAAATGTTTTTTGAATGCAAAATATTATTTTTTTATAAGAACAAAAATTCAACTTACTTGGATACCTTGATGACTGCAAAGATAAAAGTCAAATTCTGTAGGATGTGTTATACCCACATCAACAGTTGTGCCTGCTGGTATATTTCCGCTCTTCCCACTTTGTTCTTTTTTATCGGCACAAAACAATCGCGTGTGATGTCTTTTCTGAACTACAATGAATGTGATGCCTGGTTTATAATCAGCTTCTAGTTTTATACATGCTTCTCTTATTGCAGTCAGTTCATGCTGTAATAGTTGTAAGAATTGTCCTTCGGATACACCATCTCTATACAAAATTATACGATGTGGTTTGTAGCCACCAGTGGATTTATAAAACATAATAAGTAACTCCCTATAAAATAAACACGGTTATTAAATAATTATTTTACTTTACTTTAGATAAATCTATACTTACCGCACCATGGAGCTTAATTCTTGGATAATTTCTTGTCGATGTTGTTGTACACGAACAGTGGCAGCATAACGTGAAGGGTGAGCATCCATGGATCCAACAACGGCAGCTATTGAAGGCTTTTTATTATCACCTGCAGGTGGGTGGGTGACATCGGCACCCAAAAATATCACGGGTTCATTGAATATCTGCCAAAAGAAAAAATTGATGATTTTTCGTTTTTGAGAAATGCTAAGAGACAATTTTATGTGTATACCTTTGGTCTGATGGATGGCACTAGTATACTATTTATTCCTCCCAATTTAACATTTATTTTCAAACAAAGATTGGACAGTGTTTGAGGGGAAGTCTTGTTGACGTTTTTAGCTTGAACACATTGGGTGGCCATACCTAGGACAGTGTCGCCTACCCTTTTAACTTCAGCTGAAATAAAATTAGATATTTTTATTCTAAAAAGTGCTACAATTTATTAAATATTAAGTAACGCCACCTAAACAATTATTTAAGTTTTATTTTACAAAAAAATAATTTATCAAAATGCACACTCCCTTGTTTTCAATGTTTGTTTAATTAAAATTCATGATTTTCTATATCCAATATTCTGATTTAACCAACAAAATTTTCACAAAGATTTTAGAAATAATGCCTAAATTTACTTAAAATGCGAGAATTTCTCGTCTTAGCATAATCGTACTTTCTATAAGTAATTAAAGACTAATAATTGACATAATTTTGATTTTCTGGAATGAATTATAACATAATACTTAGAACTAATGATAGTAGATAACACAGAACTAGAAATCACAGTTATTTATTTATAAAGCAACAATTCTACTAAACTAACCTCAAAGTTACGTTGTGTATTTGTGATTGAACTTACCATAGACAGGAGTTTTACCAGGAAGTACAACTACGACTAGCTGTAGGGCTTGAAAAGTAGATTTAAGGTATCTGAACATAGGTTCAACTTGATCGGGGCCTGTAGCATATTTACAGAAACATGGTTGGCCGATAATGGGCATACCCGCATCGTTTGAGATTTTTTGTAATTGTTGAGTAAAATTCCTACAGAGAAAAAGTGTTAAAAAATCCAGTAAAACTAAACAAGTGTCAATTTACCTCAAAGCATCTTCTCGAACAGTTCTCTGAGGTGCGAAGCAAGCAATAGCCCAAACACGAATTTCGACACCGGTGAAAAATTGCTTTCCGCGCATATCCCAAACACCCTGATTCGGCATTGCTTGCTGTTTGCTCTGTAAACATTAAGACAAACTGGACATACACTTAAGAAACAAATATGGCCTAATATAAGAATTATATTAAAATTTTAACATTATGCATGCATCCAACACCACAATATACTGCTACACACTTTACTACTTGTGTTATTTATTAACACCGAGACCAGATTCATGGTGAGTGCATTGATGGTGTGGAAAAACTGCATATCATAATTACTTATCATTCACATACAGTGCTAACACAGTAATAATGCATACCTATTGTGAAATCTGGCCTCGGTTATATTTTTTAAATAAATTCTAGCAGGCTGGTTAAAAATTGAATATTAAGTGAATTTTAAACTAATAATTTTCATAGTGAACATTAACAAACCAATCTTGCATGATGCATGCGCTGATAAATAACGAATACATCAATCAATACCAATCTAACCTAAACATCAAGAAGTAATAAAAATTACACATTCAATTTCATAAAATTCACACGCGCACACGCAATTGGGTTAAAGGATAACTACTCTAATAAAGGTATATAACATGAAACTGACGTGCCAGCCCACCTGTCCGCTGAGGGATGCCACTCGTCCTCCATATTGCAATTTTGGTGGTGGGAGAACACGCCCGCGGACTTCCATCATGTTGTTACTGATAGTAAGTCCAAATTCTTGTACATAAGCATCATTATTAAAGTCTGCCCTTCGAACTAAATTATTGATTTCTCTTTCCCTATCTGGAGCTGACCTGAAATCGTGTAAAACTAGGTAAATCTCAATTAACTAGATTCATTAGTATAAAGTGAAATTCACATAGTACGCACCTAGCTGTAGCTTTTATCATAGTAGATGTCTGCATGTCCGTTAATTTCTTAATACATCGCTGTCCCGCCACAATATTACATACTTCTAGTGGTAAATAGGTGTGTTTGTGTTCTTGTCCAACCTTAAATTATTTATTCAAAATTAATCTATTTCAGATGTTCTTGAATCAAAAATTATCATGTAGAATTGAGTATATAAATAATATTTACCTGCAGACACGGTAAGTGTGGATATCTTAGTTTCATCTTGTACTTATCTAGGAAATACTTAGCTACCGTACATTCAACAGTCTGACCATTATCTAATTGTAGAGGGAATCTACAAATTTAAACATAACCTTAAAAGTTAAAATTAAAAATCACAACCATTCCTTACGATTGCATTTGAGCAGGTCTCCTTGTAACATTACAAACTCTGTATTTTCTACGCATCGTACCGCAATGTGTTATTTCAATTTTTAAACCTTTTATCTCCTTCGTAAATTTCACTCGTTGACTATCCGTCAATGGTTTTCTCTGTTCGTTTATATCTCTTATATCTAGTACCTCACACATAAATTCTATTACAGGTTGAGCTTTATAAAAAGCAGTTGCTGATACTAAAATAATAAAACTTGTTATTTGATTTTATTTCTATTAATATACTTTCGGTAGCATACCATCAATATTTAACATCATTTTCCATTGAGAAGGCCGAACTGACTGATGAAAACCAAACCAAACTTCTCTACCTCCACCTAAAATTATAGTTAGACAAAATTAAAAAACGTTGTTTATTAAAATTATTTTTCTAACGGGTTTGTTAGGTCTTGTTTTAAAATTAAAATGCTTTTAATCCAAGCTTTCGCATTTAATTAATAACAATAACAACACAAACGAAAACATATTTTTCTCTTCATTACCTTACATAAAAGATATAACGCCCAGAATTACATCTATTTTCAAAAACCATAACCTAAAAATTGCAAAAAGAAACATTAAAACAATTAAATTAGTTTCTACTTTATACAAAACTAAAAGACAAGACTCCATTACAAAAAAGGTATCAGACTGAATAAAAACTCATGTGCTTTAACAGAATATTCTATTGATTCTTTTCATTATCCAAACTTCTCAGATACAAAAGTTTACACATTGAAAACAATTTAAAAAAACGTCTCTTTCTTAAAATGGTTGAAATTAATAAAACACCAAAATCATAAATTATTGTCCGTGCACCAGGAGAATGCCTTTTATAGCCGAGGTACAGAGCAAAGGGAATGATGCACCGACGTGATTGGGTAGGTAATGGAGTAAAAATATTGAGCGGTCGTAAATTATTTGATAATATTTTTACGTCAAAAAGTGTGTATTATACAATTCGTCCGCTAGTAAATAAATTAATTCCAACTCCTACCTGGATGCCATGTTCTTTTATAGATCTGCTGATTAGTGCATAAGCTCAACATTCAACGCTTGTACTCTCTATCATCCAGGGTTTTACAGTTTGTAGGCGTCGAAGGCATTCTCTTGGCGCGCGGACAATAAAGACTACTATTTTTCAAAGAAATGTTCTCTGTAGCTTTAACATAATTATATTAATTAATGATAGTTTATTATTGACATTTTACTAATGTCAAATTTATTTAATTTTAAAAAAAAATTTTGATACATAACACCGGTCAACACGATTTTTGGGTCTGGCTTCTGCATGTGAAATTCTGGTTTCTCGGATGCTAAAACTAAAGGAAAAAATTATTTTTTGAATCAAATTTTGCTTTTGTAGAAACGAGCAATTTTTCGAATTTTTGAAAAAAATCACTGATTTTTTTATTTTTTTTTTTAAATTTTATTTTAAATTGTGATTAGAAACGTTTTTACCGAACATCAAAGTCTTTTTAATTCAATATTTGTGATAAATAATAACATATAAATATAAAATAACTAAAAATTAGGTTTAAAAATGAATATTTTTCGCATTTCTCTTATGTTTGTAAGGGCTGTCTCGTATTAAAACTCCAAATGTAATCTCCCATCATACTCTCGTTGTACTGCCCTTGGCCCACGACGCCTACAAGCTGTAAAACCCTGGATGGTAGAGAGTGCAAGCGTTGAATGTTGAGCTTATGCACTAATCAGCAGATCTATAAAAGAACATGGCATCCAGGTAGGAGTTGGAATTAATTTATTTACTAGCGGACAAATTGTATAATACACACTTTTTGACGTAAAAATATTATCAAATAATTTACGACCGCTCAACATTTTTACTCCATTACCTACCCAATCACGTCAGTGGATCATTCCCTTTGCTCCGTACCTCGGCTATGGAAGGCATTCTCCTGGCGCACGAACAATAATTTATGATTTTGGTGTTTTATTAATTTCAACCATTTTAAGAAAGAGACGTTTTTTTAAATTGTTTTCGATGTGTAAACTTTTGTATCTGAGAAGTTTGGATAATGAAAAGAATGAATAGAATGTTCTGTTAAAGCACGCGAGTTTTTATTCAGTCTGATACCTTTTTTTGTAATGGAGTCTTGTCTTTTAGTTTTGTATAAAGTAGAAAATAATTTAATTGTTTTAATGTTTCTTTTTGCAATTTTTAGGTTATGATTTTTTAAAATAGATGTAATTCTGGGCGTTACGTCTTTTATGTAAGGTAATGAAGAGAAAAATATGTTTTCGTTTGTGTTGTTATTGTTATTAATTAAATGCGAAAGCTTGGATTAAAAGCATTTTAATTTTAAAACAAGACCTAACAAACCCATTAGAAATATAATTAAAATAATAATCAAAAGGTCGTTATCATTAAAATTTTATTAGTTGTTTATTAATTTAATGAAATTAAAAGAAAATTGTCTGTTACATTTTGAACCCATTAAATTCTCAAGTTCATTTAATGGCAGGACAGCAACAATTTAATCTACCAGTATTTTTCAGCATGTATACTAACGTTTAGTAATATTATGCAGATCATACTGGATTATTGATTAAATAGAATTGCAGGAATATATTTTCAAAAATGAAATCCTGAAAAAAGCAAAACGGCTCACTAAAATCAAATTAGCCAAAGGATCGCATGCATTGAACTTTTAAAACGTGTATACCGCGTGGTGACTTGCCCGATGCAGTATAGGATTTACAATACTAAATTATTTTGTTCCCTAATTATTTTAGAAGCAAAGTGTGAGAGAAAAAGATTCTGCATCTATACATGTCATTGCTTTTCAATTTTCTAAATTCTGAAACTGGAAAAATTGAAACTACAGTTTTACAAAAATCAAGTGAGGAATATCTAGACATCAACTTGCAAATTGCAGAATTTCTTTTTCTACAAAAAACCTAAATACACATTGCCTCTAAAATAATTAAGAAAATTGGACATTACAGATTTAGTATTGTAAATCCTATGCTGCGTCAGGCAAGTCACCACCCGACATAGACTTACTCTATTTTCCTAAGCTGACAAAAAAGTAATTTGTTTAGAAGATAAAATGGTTTACTAGAATGACATTCATTTGGATATAATGGTTGTTATTATGACCAACCAGCCAGTTAACAAATTACTTAGATAGAAAAAACACATTATTGATCTACTTTTCCTTCGTTTCTGAATTATAGGTGAAAATTGATTTTTCTC
This sequence comes from Ignelater luminosus, assembly GCA_011009095.1. NCBI lineage: Eukaryota > Metazoa > Arthropoda > Insecta > Coleoptera > Elateridae > Ignelater > Ignelater luminosus. The sequence continues at coordinate 46,559 of VTPC01001250.1, forward strand.
AAATTTTATCTAGTCTCTGTTATTTGAAAAAATAGAAAAAAATTGTTCTGGAACTTTTTATACGGTTTGCTGTCGAGTAACTAATTTTAGATTTTTGTTTGATTCAATTGTTTTTGAGTTGTAACAACAAAAAAGGTAATTTTTTAAATGGCAATCATAGTAGGTCTTGACATATTTGAATTCACTGTTTTCTCAGCTTTCAGAATTTATTGTATTTACATAATAATGAAGATATAACAATATTTATGTAACTTGCATAATCTAGCATGCTATGATTTTAAGAAAAATCAAAGAAACTAATTTGTTAATAGCAACAGACAAGAGACTTTTTAATTTAAAACAACTTTACAAACAAATGCTAGGTTAGGATTTCTATAATTTAAAGTAAAATTGAAATAAAAATAGTTGAACAAAAAAAAATGAACTCTTGAGATAATGTAAACAAAAATAACAGCAAAAAGCAATTTAAGATAAAAATAAATCTTTTGACCTATTTAAACGAATATTACTATCAAATTGAATTTTAAAACCTCGTCTTACCCAGTGGATGATAATATCCCTCCGGGCTACTGAAAAAACTTCTTCCAACAGGTGTATAACTCATGGAAGGTAGATGCCTCATGACTACATCGAGAGCCAAAATTGCTTCGTATGGAATTTGCCTTGTACGACCTTCTAATGCTTCTTCTAATCCATACAAGGACACCTGAGCTACCCATTTTATAGTGACCCTAAATAAACGATCTTTTCCCTCGCCTGGTAATGTAACTTCTAATTCCTCGCGTGAATTACCAATCGGTAAAGGATCTCTTGTGTATAGATTATTTCGACCATCAAATACTGGTTTTAAATTGCCAAATATCTTACTATACGCATGAACCATTGTTTCAATAATTTCTCTATTAACCTACAAACAATTTATTTTAATCTTCCAGGAAGAAAAATAGGACACTTTAATGTTACCTTCCGAGGGCATTTATCAGGTTGTATTGTAACATCGTAGTGATGTACGAAGCCTCTGGGCATTGTGATTTGAAAATGGTTTGCTTTGAGTCCAATGGGTCGACCTTCTCGGCCCAAATTTGGTCTGCGGGGGCATTGAAAGTGGGGCGGATCAGGAGGGGTTCCAGATGCTAATGCAGCCCCGGCAGTTCCCGGCAAGGCAACGGCAGTGCTTGTGCCACCTAAGGCACCACCAGATGTTCCCGCTAAAACAAAAGATTCTCGTTATAATACAATAATTAAAATAATTGAAAATCAAAACTGTTTCACAAAATGATTCTGAAACTGCTAGAAAAGATAATAAATGCAAAAACAGATAAAACCATCCTACACACAAATACGTATGCTACACTAGAAGATATGAAAAGTGGAGTAGTTCAACTGTTGATTGATTTCTTTCCTTTTTTTTTTTATGTTTTGTTTCATGTAGTAAACACACGAATTCTACAGTTAGTGGTGTTAAGTGTTTTGTTTTACAGAATTTTCTACAGCACAAACAAACGAATAAATATCAACCAATTAAATTAAACTTATAACTAACAACGTACTTGATAGTGGATCTGCAAATGTGGTTTGTGTGGTTGGACTCGAAGTCTGGCATGGAGGACTGGACTGCCATGACTCTGGAGAACAGAACAGTCCCACATTAGTTTGTGTTAGAATTCTTCTTGTTCTTTAAAAACACCTATATGTATGCCAATTTTATTTTTTATTTGATTAACTTTTGTTATTTGTAAATAAATAAGTCACAAACGTGAGAATTTCTTTCCCTAATTGAAATAACCACCACTATCTAGTAACACTATTATTATCAAATCAAAAAATGAAATAATTTAAAAGAAAAAAAGAAAATATGAATGATGAGACTTCCTAGAAAATTACAAACTTGAAAGTTAAACAACATTCTTATTTAATACATACCCTTATATTGTGTACATTTGTTTTAATCAATAAACGCTGTATTGGGAATTAAAGAGAAAATTTTTACATAGGTGTTTTAATTTCACAAATATACAGAGTGATCATAGAGACTCTCGCACAATATTATTAGAATTTTGTAAATTAGAAGTTTTCTTTGGACGAACCATACAAGTTCCTTTAAGAAAAAAAAGAAAGTAGCTCAGATTTCTCTTTAGGTTATTAATGAATATTGAACCACGTGCAGATATGAATTTAAAACACTTCGTATAGTATACAGAGCGATTGGAATTTTGTTAGTCAAATTTTCCTTATGCAAAAGAAACTGGAAAAGAAATTCCGATCGCTCTTTATAATTGAGACTTAATACTTAAAAGACATTTTATTGTCAATTTTTAACAAGTTAAATATTCAAACGATAAATTTATTAGTTGTTCAAATTTCACACCATACAACAAAGACAAACATATCATGGTATCACTTAAAAAGAAAATTAAAACTGAAAGAAAGCATAAATTATATCTACCTATACAGGGCGATGAAGAGTATAGAATGAAACCATTTTCTTTAACACTAAGTTCCGTTGTCTTTTCAGAAAAATTCTCAGATGTTCAAAACAATTTTGTTAAGCTAGAAATCGTTTCTTAACTTAAATACAAACATAGAACTGGACACTGATTAACAAACCAAAGGTTTCTTACTACTATCTCTACTGTAACTGTAACAATACCCATTTACTTTTACTCTTCCCGCTTTCTCTCAACATAACGCAGTACAAATATAAAAGACGTAGTCAAATTAGATTCTACTAAAGGAAAAACTCAACATACAGGTGTTTCATTAATTAAATTGCTTTTATTTAAGGTTATGTTAGTTAAATTTCAAATTTTTTTGTGTAACCCTAAAAAAGATTGTTCGTTATCCTACAATCCCTTATCCCTCCTCTGTTGACAATCTCCTGGTGAACTCTAACCTTGACCTGTTTAATGTTTAAAGACAATTAGAAAACAAGTAGAAACAAAATAAGTATCTATATACTATACAGTATTTTCTTCTTGTGATACACTCCATTTTGCTGAAACAACTGATGGTCATGCACCAAGAAAGAATTTGTATCTAAACCTCAAAGAACAACTTTCTTGATAAACGTTGATCTTTGATACTTTTGACAATTCAATGCATAATGTTTGTTGACGAAAGAATGCATTCACTAACATTCAACTATTTTGCTTGAGGCCAATCTACTATTCCTGTACCGTTTTCTACAAAAGTACTTTTGAAAGTGTTTCCAGCAAGGCAAAAGTGCACACGTTTTACCATCAAAGAATTTCTGATTTATTAATAAAGAACATAATAAAGAACAGTGAAACGCTATTGTGAACTTGCTAGTAACTTACCTAGCCTTATTTTCACTTTTTTTTTTATTTAATAATATTGATGACAATTAAAATGGATTTCTACAAGATTTGTTACGGGAGAATTAAAAAAGACGGCTTTCAAATTACAAGGAAAGTCTACATACGACAAAGAAAACCATAATAAGTGAACAAGATAATTAATAATATAAATAAGTAATTGTCTCATAAATAATTATGATTAATTAACCTCATCTTATTTAAATCAAATCTATTCAATCTAACCTAACCTTGATTTAGTTATCAAATCATTTCCGATGTAGCTAAAATTGTAATTCAATTTGTTTTCCATTCAACTGATTGGAGCTACTACTCCATCGTGTTTCATTTAAACAGATCACAACGATGTGGTTCATCTTTCCCTCCTCTCCTTGACCACAACCATTTTTTTTCAGAATAGATCGCAGATCTCTACATAAACTCTTCTCGTGCTTTGTTTCCTGGTTTATTTGTGTAAAAAATAAAATGGAATTGGCGGTGAGCAGTATAAATTATTACTATTAGAAGCAGTTTTCTAAATAAAATCAAATAAAACCCATAAAATAATCATAATTTTTAATTTCAAAAAATTTCCCAGAACAGTTTCAAGCAGATCAGCTCGAAATCCAAATCAATTGAATGGAAAGCAACTTAACAAGCACCAATTTCAAATTAACATTATAGGTTATGAATTTCTATTAATTGGGCACGAACTGCACTAGCGATTCTCTAAATTAAAAGACTTTAATCAACAATAATTTGGCAAATGAAATTATTATTAGATTTACAATGAATAACGGAACTTCCAAAGAGATAACAATTTTGTTTCAGTGATAGAAAATTGAAAGTTTTGAAAAACATCAAAAATAACCTCTAAAAACAATCAAGTTTATTTTCAAACTAAATTTGACTTTTATACAAGTTAACTATGTACGTTGATCTAATTTCGTTTAAAAAAACATCCCGTCTACACCCATCACCGTTGTACTGATTGTTACAAGTTAAAATCAATTAATACAGTAAGTGTGATCGAAAGAAGAAAGAAGAAGGGTAAGAAAATCTGTTGGTTTCTTATATTTTCAAAATGATTCCTTTATTAAACTAGAATCTCAGCAAATAGTCCAACATAAACATAAACCTAACCTAACTTTCGCTTGTAAATTTTCAGTAATAATGAAATCTACGCCAACCTAGATGAATCTTTAATATGTTAAATCGAGGGGGGCCGTTTTGGGTTGAATCAAATTGTTGTTGTTTTTTTCTTTTCTACTAGACGAGAAGCATTAAAGCGTGTAACCATCCAGAGCCGGACTGAATCAATAAAATTCAACCAGACTTCGCAGACAGGTCGAAGGTCGATGAACTTATAATGACGCAGCGTCCCCAAAACTGTTTTGGGTTAGATGCAAAATTCGATGACCTAATTTCACCCTACCTTGATTTCTGGGCTAAATTAGGGCAAGAAAATGTTGCTTATTGTTGTTTATAAAACCTAATGATAAACACGAGACGAACGGCACTTAACTCATTTTTATTCCAAGGCCAAGGGGATTATTTATTAATTTCATATCGATTTTGGTTGAAATAAAATATGAGAAAATCGCACAAGCTATTCGAAATGAAATTATTTAATGTGCAATAAAATTTTTGTGAGGGGGGCTTCCTTAATGGGAAAGCGATTTGTTTACTACGTTGCAAAAACGCTGGGGGGCATTTAAATGCTTCTATTTAATGCGTTTTGGTATATGTTAATTATGAAATAAATGCAGAAGCATTCAACGATGACGTCTTAAATCATTTTAACAAGAAAACTTAACCATGTAGAATAATTTCTAATGACCTTAACAAGCATTTCGTTTTATAGTGGGAAGGTTATGTTAACAATTTTGTAGAAATGGGTGTTTCACAGTAAAAATAATATTGGAAAAACTTTCTCATGTCGAAATATTTAATCAGATACAAGCTATTTATTTTTAAACTTGAAAATAAGTTAGTTTCCACATTAGAAAGAATAATATGCCAACCAAGTCCTCGTTTTTGCATTAAACGAGGCGGAATTTAACGAACTATAAAGATTTCCTATTCACAAAAATCACATAAAAAGGACACTTACGGCCTCCTTGTCCGGGGTACATTTTTTAACTAAAAAGTCTCACACTACACACAAAACACACCACAAACCAGAAAAATTGTCTGTTTAAGTTACAAAAGGCAGGCGGACATTTGCACTGTATTATGTGACGTCACAAAGATCTATAAGTACACTACAAGCTGCACGCTACAAATTTCCCCCTCTCTCTTTCTAACGCACGCCGTGAATCGCATTTGAAGAGGGAGACAATAAAGCGTGCCAGTTATATTCAAAATACTTTTGAAATTTATTAAAGACCTGCTATTTTTGAGTGCTGCGTACCAGATACATTTATTGAATTTCAAATAGTTGCTAATCACGTGATAAAACATGAAAAACAGGATTTTATGATTTAATTATTTTTTTTCGGAAAAATAATCAGAGCAGGGCATGAAGCATGAATTTAAAATAAACATAACGAGAGTTTACTTCGATAATTGTTTCTATAACAAAAACTAATAAAGCGGGGAACGGAACAACATAATTCATCTATTCATCAACGCTGACTTTGATACTTTTACGAAATAATTTGCAGTACGGAATTCCTGCTAGTGCTGCAAATTTCCAAGATTCTGCATGATTCACATTACACATAACAATGAATAATTAGAAAAGCGAAAAAAGCTCAGCTGCGTCGTGCACCTTTTGCGCAAGCGTTGTATCGACTGAGTTTATTTCAATTCTTCGTAACATATAATGTGAGACAGACGTTTTTAGTTTAGTAATAAGAATTCTGTCTACTACACATTGATTGAAATTTAAAGGTAAATATATTTTCTAAGTTTTAATAAAAGTATTCGAGAAGGATATTAAATTGGTTTCATTAACGAAAGGAAAATAAAAACTCTTAAAACTCTCTTCATTACATGGTTGTTGTTTCTTTTAGATTTGTGCTTAGTCATTTAGTTTTTTTTTTTAAATTAAGGTGGAGGAAATTCATTAAATATTTTGTTTAATTCTAGATACGAGGAAATTTCCCAAATTAATACACTCATTAAGTGTCATTACTTAAAAATATTGGAACTTTATGGTGTTTTCAGTATAATGTCAAAGAAAATCAAATTTATAAAAAGAAATCACCAAATTAAAATCAATTCTAAAGTAATTAGAAAAGAGAAAATTTTAAAAATGTTTTTCATACCTGTTGCTGGTTGCATGTTTGGATGATGCGGATGATGTGCATTCATTCCCTGGGATCGATGCAGTAAACTAAGAGTTGCAATGTCTGGTAGCAACTGCTGAATCCCTGCCTGCATATTAGTCAATTCGGTATCTGCCGACATCCTAGCCTGGAATTATAATTTTGAAATTTCAACAAATAGGAAGCATTTTTCACGGTCTTATTTAAATTAAAACGAAATACTAGTACTACATTTGTAATTCAGGGTCATGTCTGCGTATTATCAGGCACAAGTCGGAAGTTATCAAAAATAGCAACTGATAATAAAAGAAATTGTTTGAGATAATAAATGTGTACTATATAACTTTTTTGAATAACATTTATTTGGTTTAGTGCTTAGATAAAAGTGTTTTAACCTCACTTTTATATGGTATATAACAAGTAAATGTAAATTTAAGATTGGAAAGATGTTAACTTTAAAAGATATTTCAATAATAATTTTTCATTACAAAATATTCCAAACTATTACTATTACAAAATAATTTTCTGTTTTGTTTTTTTAATTATGGGTTATGTTTATAACATGAATGTTTCCGCTATGCTTAATTTTTACATGCTGTACTCAATTCAACTTGCCAGGGTCGTTAATATACTGATTGTGAGGGCAGTACACAATATCGTTTGCAACTTTCTGTTTTTATATGGCATACTCAATTCCAATTTCGAATGTCAAGATTATATTGATTACAGTGCTTAATGTTTTCATTTGTAATTACATTAAGACTATGATTATGATGCTTAATATGATTTTTACTCTTCGTCAAGTTTATTATTAATGAAAGATGTTAAGTATGCAACCAAAAAAGCTTTTCAATACAGGAATGACAATGCTTCAAAGAAGAAACATAAAAGGGACATCATTATAACCAAGAAATCATGTACCAATCACATTTGATTTGATTTGATCAAGATTAGAGAGAATTAAAAAAGTAAACGAACAAGTCTTGCATAAGAATATCAAGAAATCTAGATAAATATATGGATGGAAGTTGTATTTTGTCTGGTATATCTGCAAGGAAAACTTTTCGCACCCTATCTATAGGTTGGAGATGTTTTTAGCAAACAAGATGAAAAATTAGAGGAAAAATAAATTGATTTTGTAATAACTTCAATACCAACATACCTCCAAGATTAAACCTTGAGAATCCTCCATATTATCATTTATTTTATGAGAAATCAAATCAACACATTACTAGAAAAGCAGAACAGAAAAAAAAACAATCTTCGCATCTTTTGTTTATCTGACTAACCTTATTTTTTTTGTTTTATTTTGCATCTAATAAAAACAAAATTGAAGTTCGATTTACACCGTAAAAATAACGCGTAATAGAAATATTGCTTGAATGTTTTGTAACAAACATATTTGTTCTACTTAAAAAATAAAAAGTCAATATATATTCAAGCAGAAAAACTATTGTTAAAATGCCAATTATTATTTAACCAACTTGTAAAGGTCAAACGTCTCAAGGATTATCAATAAATGCATGAATGTCTTTAAAACAATTGTCGTGCAGGCATTACTTTTTCATCATAAAAAATAAAATTTTTGATTTTTAACCGCCAAAATATAAAGTCTGATTTACACTAATAAATATTATTTAAAAACATTAATACACAACATTTACCTTTAACATTATTTATTTTTTCTGACACAGTCAACCAAGATCATTTGGAATTTCAAACAGAAGTGTTGTTAACTCGTAAAAACCGCATTCGCTACTATCAGTTTTATTATAACTCGTTTGGAAAAAAACATTTCACGATCTTGATATGCGACAAAAAAAATATTAATTTATTATACTGCTGTTGTTTGTTTTAATAAATAGTAAAGTCTGATTCACAACGTAAAAATATTGAAGCATCAAGATGATAATCAAACGAAAATTAAAGCAGGTTATGGTTATCTTTTTTTTTCCGAAAACATGAACAGAATTTAAGAAAAGGAACTTCTAGTAAAACGTTTAAGTTATACAAAGTGTTTGTTATTAGAACTCAAATATCTCAGGATATTATCATAGTAACACTGTACAAGGTGTGTTATTTTAAACTATCGCACTTAATATTGCATTAAAATTATACGGCGATATTAAATTAAACAAAACAAAAGAATTTCAATGGCCATTCTTGGTTTGGAATTTAGATGATGCAATAATAATCACTCGAATTTATAAAAGCCCAGAAATATTGCTAACTAGACAAAATAGCAAATTCAGTAAAAATATTTTTGGCCTCAAAATGAAACGAAAAATGACGTAAATATCAATAAAAACAATTTCTAAAGCTCAAACACAAGTTTCTTTTTTGGAGAAAAACGAGATTTTGTGTAACTAGAAATAGCCAAAGAGTAACTATACCATGCAAAACCAAAAGCCTACATCATATAATTTGACCAGTTTTTAACTTTGGTAAATTTTTAAGTTTTTTTTTTCTCTTTTCGATAAATTTACGCCAATAGATAGAAATAAATACAATACTCACCAACTCTTCACCAGCGGCGTCAGCTGCTTGGATAATTTTCAAAACATGAGACATCGTGAAATGCACCTACGTATACGCTAGCGCAAGACTCGACTGAAGATTTTCCAATTAACCAATATACAATTGCATTAGAATATGGGGGGGAATTGAAATGAAAATGAATCATTGGGCATAATTACAAGTTTAATATCTAATCTTGCAATGTTAAACGCTTTACCTGAAGAAAATAATTACACAATCATAGTCAAAACATGGTGTACATTTCATCTCATACCATATCTTACAATGCTAAAACAAAAGAACATTCTAGTTCTTTCTAAGAACTGCAACACTATAAACAAATAGCATTTGTTTTAGAAACTACTATTGTGCGATACTTGTTTGATTATTCTTAACAAAGCAAAATTCCAATCTTGGAAAAAAATGGAAAAATCAAGTTTTCCTTAAATATCTAAAGTATAAATTAGTTTGACACTAGAAAATACACACCAGCTAAAATTTAGGGTCCTTCCAGCGTCCAGCCAAATAACATCATTAAGATGTCAAAATTAATTTTTTTTTGTTTAAATCGGTACTTTGTAGCATAACGGTAAAACTTTAAAGAACAGTTAACTTAAGCTTTCTAGACGTTGCATTAGAACCATTACATACAAAAGTTTTATGTTGTTAAAACAGTTATTGAGATAGCAGGCTATGGAAGGTATAGAATTGTTTTAATCGATAGTGAAAGGTAGTTGCATATTAGGAAACTACAACTTACTTCATATTCAATGTTATAACGAATACCGTATTCCAAACACCTTGTATATTCATCAACTAATAATCTATGGGGACTTAAGATATTTGACAATAAAAAGAAAGAAAATATAAAGGCCGATGATCAATTTAGAGTACAACTAGATGAGACGCACAAAACGAAAGAAAACATTGAAATATCAAAATTCCATATAGACAAGCAAAATTCATCTTAAAAGTTCTAAATTCGAGTCAAAAAGATTTTTTCAAAAGAATTAAAACAGTTTAGACTTGAATAATTAATCAAAACTGAGATAAAAATAACGTGTGATTACTCGATCAACGGACACCTACTATGGTCAGCAAAATTTCTAAGTTAAGTTGATGCTTGTAAGAAGATCAAATGAATGTTCAACGGCAAAATGATGCAAAATAAAGTATTTTGGCTATGGTACAGCAAGGCAAGATAAAACCAAAATGCCGTAGCAAGACCAAGACAAAACCAATGGGAGACTTAACCTTGGTCGTGATTCCATTTCCAAGTTTTGGATCAAGATTCATGTAAATCCTGGCTTTGTCTATGAAGATTCTAAAAGTTAACCTTGAATATATAATTCGTTAAATTGTGATAATTACCATGTTGCCAAATCGACATAAAAACAAACCAAGGCTCTACCAAGTCTTGGTCGTAAGTCTCGTCAAATAGGTAGATTCTTGGTTTTGACCGTGTCTTGATGTTCAAGGCCAGAAGATAACATATGTGAATTTTGAACTAAGATCAAAATTGATATTCTACTAGAAGCTTAATCTATAAATTACGGGTTAGGTGACAATAACTATTACGTTGGTAAATCGAATGAAAAATCTCACGATCGAGAACTTTGATATTAAATCTTGCTAAGTGGTTTTGCCTTTGTTTTCAAAACGATATCAATCTTTAGACCTTGGTATGTGGTTTTGGTCTTGAACTCTAACTAACATCAAGACTGATGTTAAGTCTTGATCTTGACCTTGATTTATAAATTCTACAAGAAACTAGTCTTGAGTAACTGAGCTAAAACATTTTTCCCAAAAACGTCAACAGCAAAAAGATTATTTCTCTTTTTTAGTAAATTCGGGAATAATACTGTGTGTGATTTATGACATACCCAAATCCAAAAACTCCCAAGTGATTCATCTCTAGATTATTTGTTAAATCGTGACAATAGCCAATGTTGCCAAATCGGTCAAGAATAAATTGAAACAATCTTGGTCTTAAGTCTGCTTAAATAGGTAGGGTTTTGGTTCTGGCCTTGTGTTGGTTTTCGAAACCAGAAGGTAACATATGAGAATTTTGCCCTTTAACTCGAAACTACATTCAAGACTGATGTTCTACTAGAGAATGAATCTGTAAGTTACTTATAGAATATCAATAACTATCACGTAGATAAATCGAACCAAAATATCCAAGACCAAGAACCTTGCCAAGTCGCCTAATCCTTGCTTTTGGTCTCATGTTGGTTTTCGAGACTCTGTCAATTTTCAGGCCTTGATATAGGAAGGTCTTGGTCTTGAATTATAACCAATGTCAAGATTGCTATTAAGTCTTAGTCTTGACTTTGATTTATAAATTCTAAAAGAAAATAACCTTGTATATCAATCAGTCAAAAGAAAAAACATTTTTTTTAAGTTTCTAATGAAGATGTTCTTCCTTTCTTTAGATCGGTTCAGAAATATCACTATATGTGATTTATGTACCAAGACAAACTCAAATGCGAAATTCCCTTTAGGAGATTCATCTCTAAATTATTTGTTGTCCTCATGTTGCCAAATCGGTCAAAAATAGATCGAGATAATCTTGGTCTCGTCTTGTTAAGCGAGCTAGCTATTAGTTTTGGCTTTGCTTTTATTTCCAATACTAAAACAATATATACGAATTTTGCCCTTGAACACTAAGATCGAGATTGACGTTCTACTGGATAATGTATCATAACGAGCACCACGTTGATAAATCGAACCCAAAGATCTAAGATCAAAAATCGTGGTTTTAAGTCTTACCAAGCAGTTGCTTTTGATCTTATCTTGGTTTGTGAAACCATACGTGTTTTCAGATCTTGGTACATAAAGGTACTTAAGACTAGAATCACGACTGATGTAAATCTTGGCCTCGATTTATAAACTCTAAAAGATACGCTTATATATATCTAGCAATCAAAAGTCTTCCAAAAAGGTTCTTTCTCTTTACAAGTCGATTCAACAAAACAGTAACTATACGCTTTATTATTCAGACAAATCCAAATCACTTTTTTAGGTAATTCGTCTCCAAAATTGTTGTTAAATCGACAATCGCCAAGTTGCCAAATCATCAAAAACAGATTAAGACAGTCTTGGTCTCAGATGTTGCTAAGCGGATTTACTCTTGGTTTTTGTCTCGCCAAGACCAAAAGTCGGGATCTTGAATCTTGCCAAGTGGCTTAACGTTCGCCTTTAGTCTCGTCTTGGTTTCTGAGATGATACCGATCTTCAGACTTTAGTAAAAAGTCAAAACCAAAAGTCATGCTCTTGAGTTTTGCCAAGTGGCTTAATTCTTACTTTCTAAGATGCCAATTTTTAAACTTGGTAGAAAGATCAGATCGTCGCGATCTCGAATCCTGCCAAGTGGCCTAATTCTTGTTTTTGTTCTTGGCTTGGTTTTTGAGATGATGCCATCTTCAGACCCCAGTAGGAAGTCGAGACCAAAAGTCATAATCACGAGTATTGCCTAGTGGTCTATTATTTTTCGTCCCGCCTTGGTTTTTGAGATGATATTCATGTTCAGACTTTGTAGAAAGCCCAGATCGAGTCTCGAGTAATTGGTTTCCGAGAAACCAATTTTTAAACTTTGGTACAAAGCTCAGATCAAAAGTCGTGATCTTGAGTCTTCCCAAGCGGCCTAACTCTTGTTTTTGTTCTTGTCTTGGTTTTTGAAATGATGTCTTAGTCAAACCTTGGTAAAAAGTCATGATCTTGAGTCTTACCGAGTGGTCTGTTTTTTGTCCTGTCTTGATTTTCGGAATGAGCCAAAATCAAAAGTTCTGGTTTTGAGTCTTGTCAAGTCACCTAATTCTTGGTTTCTGGGATGACGCCGATCTTGAGATCGAGGTTCTCGTTCTCTTCCAGAGAAAATAGTCTGATATATGATTATGAGTTTTTTTAAGTCCACGATATAGATCAAAACCCCCGATATTAAGAATCTTAATATCAATTTTTGGTTTCTGAGTTGATGTTGATCTTCAGATCATTGTAAAATGCCAAAATCAAAAGTCGTGATCTTGAATCTTGTTAAGTGGTTTAGTTCTTGCCTGTGGTCTCGTCTTGGTTTCTGAGATAATGCCAGTTTTCATATCGTGATATTCATTAAAAAGCCACGACCAAAATACGTGATCTTGAATTTTGTCAGGTGACCTAATTATTATTTTTTGGCTTTTCCTGGTTTTTGGGATGATGCTGATCATGGCAAAAAAGTCAAGATCGAACGCCGTGATTTTGAATTTTGTCAAGAGGTATAATTCTTGCTTTTATTCTTTTCTTAGTTTTTGAGATGATGTTCTTCAAACCTGATCAGTCGTGATCTTGAGTTTTGCTAAGTGTTTGCGGTCTCGTTTTGATTTTAGAGACGACGCCAATCTTCACATTTAGGTATATCTTCGTTTTGGTCTTGAAACCTTGATTGTGGTCTTGGCCTCGATTTAGAAATTCTAGAGGAAGCAGTTTGGTATATGACCATAAATTTATGTAGACATTCAAAATATTTTCATCACATAAATCGTGATATCAAGTTTTTGATCTTGATTGGTAAACTGGATTAAAGTCTTGGTTTTGTCTTAATTTTAAAAACCGATCAGTACTAGGTTTGATTTATAATAATGAGCAAAATAGAATTTAGAGTTTGCGACTTGTCAATTAGTTGTATAAATGAATTCTGTAATGGTGAGACGTACCACTATTGGAATTGCAATGCATTCTATGCTATACGCGAATTACTTTCATTTGATATAAAGATCGAAGAAGTGACTTCTCAAATGCACGACTCTGCCACAGCGCATTTATCAAGAAATCTTTCATTATAAGAAAATTGAAAAGTATTTTAAATGGAGATGGAAAATAATGACAATTGAAGCTTCAGAAAGATGCAAATGAGACTGGAAAACAACATGGAGAATAGTATCAAGATGTCCAGAAGAAGATTATTTCTCATGTAATAAGGATTGAAACTCCTGTTTAGTTTTTTCTTGATTTTCCACTAAATCACCCGTATGATAACGTAGAGATTTGTAAGTAGTCTTAAAGGTCACCAGTTCAATTCCCGGATCAGGTTGGTATTTTTCCAATGCGACAAAAAAATCAAAACAACGATAAAAGGAAGCAAAATTGTAGGTTATACGATGGCTTTACGACTACTATTCAGTATCTACTCATCAAAATCAACCAACCGACCAACCAATAATTACAAGATTACTATAACGGTTAACCTTACAACCAAAAACAAAACAACGTAGCATCATTAAAGCATTATAAAATAATGTTATTCGGTAAATACAATTAATTAACACAACTTTACACAATGCAACATAATACAAATAATTACCTAGTATTGTTGCAACAAAACAATAATGAAACGATTTTAGCGTGAGATTTCTACATTTTTATGATTTAAATAATCAGAGAGCTCACTATTATTTCATTTTTTTAATTCATAATGAAAATTTTCCAAATGAATCCTACCTACCATGATAGAAAAATGCAATCTTTTGTTTATTATGTTTATAAACACGTGAATGTCGAACGTAACTTTTTTTATTGCGATTTAAAATTAAGAAAACACCCTGTATATAAAAATATAATTAGTGTGGCGTCAAGTTTAACAAGTTAATATTTTATTTGACGAATCTGACGCATGAATTATAAGAGGTATTAATGATGGCGTTACTATTAAACTCACGAATGCATCTTCCGTGATGTCGATCAAATTCAAATAGGTACAAAATGAAATTGTATACTCACTTGTTTCTGGCAATAAAAAACAGATGAATTAAAAACACTGGAAAACTTTTCACGTGTGCATTTGTTTACATACAACTACACTATTCTGTCAACAATGAAATACGAAAGATAATAATTATGGTGGAAGACGGAATTGTAAAAACCATGTAGTAAATGGTCATAAAACATTTAGTTGCTAATTTTAACATAAACAAACAACGTTGTACCGAGAATTAGATTAGAAACAAAAAAAAATTAAATCTTATCAAACGCGTAATCTATTTTATATTGCATCACGTATTAAAACGCGCACACGTTTAATGCATTCTCTAGAGAACAAAGGTCCAAAGACGTCGTCCGGTCCTCGTGGGTGGTTACTTAGGGCATGTAAAAAGGGCTGCCAAAAAACACCCCATCCTCCCCTTAAAACGGAGGGTGAATTCAATGTCAGTGAATCACACTGTAACTTTCTCCCGCCTACCCCGGATACGGACCTACAATACTACACATAAATGATAAAAAGCATGGCCTACCGGTTTTTCCCAGTCGAAACAATCAAATACCGTGCATGATTAAATCGTTCCGTATGCCATGTCCTAGCTCAACAAATCGACATCCCGAAAATTCAAGGCTATGCCGGGTTTATAAGAAAGACACTTAAAACTCTCCGTGTAAAACACATCGCACCTACCTCGGGGGATATCTTTATTTGTCGACTGACAATTGAAGTTGCATTCTGATTGCGGCTGACGGTAGGTCACACCCTCGGATGCACCATACACCATAGCACACAAACTGTTAATATTATTTTTTTGATATCTTTATAAGCGACAACACTTGTTTTGGATACCTAGATGTCTAGATTTTAGCTGAAAGTCTGGATGCGCAAGCGCTACGTTCTTTATCAGTTTATAGTTGCGTAACAAAGCGTGCTGCATGGAATTCAAAATCACTTTCGAACACTTTTAAGTTTAAAATTTAAAATCCTAAATTCTCCCAGTAAAATATTTTAATAAGTACCGTGTAACAATGGCAATTATAACTTTTTAATTCAACTGATTTTGCTTCTTTTGTTTTATTATATTAATAACCGCAATAGACAATTTGTTACTTTTTGTAATGTTATTTCTAACCACATTTTTCTTAGAAAGCTTATTTTGTTAATAAGTCTGGAATCTAGAACAAAAATAAAGAAAAATGTTTGGATTCTGGGAAACATGTTATTAGAGAATTCTTAGAGAGATTTTCATATAAATCCAATTATATCTAAACCAGGAAGAATCGCAACAAATAAAATTTACCATCATAACAAGAAGCATCAGTGACGTACTTGAGAGATTTTCGCTTTTTTTTGACGAATATTCTCTTAACCTATTACAATTTGTCTTATTGTCTATGAAGCATGTTTTTGTGGAAACAAAGAAAAAGGTGGTATAAGAAAATCCCCCAATTTTAATATCTTCATTTTTATAAATAATATCGTAGTAGGTAAATAATATAGCAATAAAAAAGTGAACGGGAAACATCTTATATTATTGGCGCCCACACTAATTTATAAGAAAGTTATAAATACACCCTTCAGATAAATTCTAAAGGTAAACGTTCTTTTTTTACTTAGCTGTTGCTTAGTTTTTTTAAGATTGAAAGGAATATATTTTTTAAAATGAAATACAAATACGGAAAAGCGACTATTACTGTATTAAATGATTTTTCGAAAGTGATCTAGAAATGAACTACATATTTCGATACTTTTATGCAGAAAGTTGGCCCCCAGATAGAAACCGAAAGAGGGGCATTTATTCAGAAGGTGAATCGAAATTTGCTTGTTACTTCCAGAATAAAAAGCAATTTTTTTTAATTGCGATACCTTTGTCAACTTCTTTTTAAGCGTTCCGCGGAACCCAAGCCTGGTAATTGTACAATCCAAACCCATGACCATGTTGCTACGTCACTGACTTCCTTCAAATGTGTGACCAGTAGGTCAACTGCAATGTAAAATGAGATGTGGTATGGTTGTTCGAAATGACTCAAATATCTATACTTTCTGAAATTCCCAGATTTGCTTGTTGAAGCAAGTTGTATTTTTAGAAAGAAGTCGTCATTCAAAATAAATTTTGAAAATCGACAGATACATGACCGAAATGCGGCTATGGATATGGTTGTTCAAAAGGAATCAAAAATTTCCATTTCTTAGAAATGTCAGGTAACTTGATCGTGATATGGTTCCCGTAGTGTTGCCTTGATCATATTTTCAAGACTAAAACAATACAGAGTATTATGTAAGTAAAATCTTTTAAATTTTGGAAATTTGAATATTCCTAGACTGCCTTAGTAAATTGTTAAGCTATTGCCGCATACTTCCATAACATCCTGTATATGCAAATTTTGCTCTTGAACACTAGAATCAAGATAAACATTATCGAAAGATCCAATTGTATCTAAGTTTTGCCAAACAGCATAGCTCTTGCTTTTGGTCTTGTCTTGGTTTCTGAGATGCTACCGATCTTCAGACCAAGACCAAGAAAAATTCAAGACTGACCAAGACTAGTCTCGATCTACAATAATGAGCAAAATAGAATTTGTAATGTGAAGCTTGCCCAAAAGGTACTTAATTCTTTTTGCCATACGCTGACTACTTTTATTTGATATAAAGATCAAAGAAGTAACTTTTTAGCAAGAGAGAAGAAACGCCAAAAATAAGAAAAAACAGAAGAAAAACAACAAAACATAGAAATTCAATTCATATAAACAGCACGCTGATTTGCCTTTGCTAAACTGAATCTTATGAAAGATTTCAGTTGCCTATCAGAATAAACATCTCGAACTTTCGTAGTTCTTTTAGATGGTGTATAATACTGATCGATTGTGATAAATCGGCAATCTGGCTTCTGAGAACTTTGGATCACCCAGCAGGATGAATGCCTAAAATTTATTGACAAGAGACGGAGACGGTTGCACTCTTCGAAAACTTCTAGGCGTCACACCTGATAATGCCTTTTGCTTCCATGATTTAATATTTTGTTAACGAAACAACTTCTAATTTTGTTAAACTAACGTAGATGCATAACTGAGTCAAAGACCATGAAAGTCTAAGTCTATTTCTCTATTCTATTAGACTATTGATCTGTAACACTCAAGTTTCTTTGCCCAGGTACACGTTGGAAATTGGCTTGGTGGAAGGTAAGATCCGACTGACAAAGTGGAAAGCAAAGCCCGACCAATAACCACTATCTGGCTTGATGAACAGCAAACCCAACTGATAATCACCATAGAGAAGCCAGATCACAGGTGGATTGGTCGTAAGAAAAGCACGATCATCCCTATGTGAAACTTTGTGGGGAGCTAATTCGATTTAAGTAGCTGCTGCAGGTCAGTTAATGGAAGGTAAATTATAACCATCAAACACCGTCGGTTTCTACTTGGAGGACAAAGGCCGACAGACAACCATCGAGGTGGCTTGATGGAAGGCGAAGCTGGATTATTAACCACTGCAAGTGGATAGGTGGAGGGTGAAACCAACAAATAGCTACTCGTGTAGCTTGACGAGAGGAAATCCTGACTGTTAATCACCGTTGGTGTCTATGTGAAAAACAAATTCCAACCTAGTATAGTTACTGCTGGTGACATAGTGGAGTGCGAAATACGATCGTTAGTCATCGTATGTAGCCTTGATCATTATGTCGTTATGTGGAGGGCAAAGCCCCATCAATATATTGTTTCTCTAAATCTTGAACAAGGTCTATAAAGTTAACAAGATTACTACTACTATTAAAAGGTAGAACGAAGGTATAAATTCTTTCTTAATGAAACACCTGAAGATTCTGCGTCTTGAATGGCATGACGTAATTCGAAATTTTGAGCTAATAATAATCAGAATTTTCAGTTTTATAATAAACATTTCGAAAGAAGATTTTTCATCGTCATTTTAAGCAGCCACATCTCGATCTAGAGGCCTGCACGACTGGGGACAAACTTGACGCGGCCCGAAAAAAAACTCGGTAACTTGATCGGTCGACAAGCTCGAACAGCCCGAGAAGTCCAAAAGGCCCGATGGCCCGAACGATCCAAAAGGCCTGACATACACGACAAGCTCGAGCGATCCAAACGGCCCGATAGACCCGAAGGGCCTAGAAGCCTAAAAGGCTCGACAGGACCGGTCTTTTTGGTTACGCATCATACTATTATAGTCATGCTTATTAGTAATTAATTAGATAATAATAATAATTATTATTATTATCATTATTGTATAAATGCATTATATTGCAATGTATCGCCTCTTCCTAAAATCGTTCTAGAATATTTCAAACTAGTAATCTTTTGAAGGATCGTAGAAACAACACAGAAATCATATAAAATTAGTAGAACTAAAACTAAAACTGTCAGAATACTTTTCGAAACTACCAAAAACCGATAATTTATACACAAACTTAACAACCTAACCTAAACTTAATAACAATTTCACCTTTTAAATTGACTATTGCATTTCTAAAACCAATATTTCCAAAAAAAATATTATTTTAGATTTAAAAGCGGCAAACAGTCAAAAGCTAGATGATCACAGTAACCTTTGCAGAAGTCATAAGTTCATCTTAAATTGGAAACTCAGTGTTATTATTTTGAAAATAAAAAAATACAAGAAATAAAACAACAAATAAGCAAGCTGTTTTATTGTCGGCAAATGACACAAACATATTTTGTTTTTGTTTATTGCAGCGTTAATTTGTCAAAATAAAAGAGTTTTTATTAGTTTTCCGAGTCTATTGTTTTAATAGTGTTCGTTAACCTACTGGTTTATTAACGGAATTTCTCATAATAATAATTATTGAATTGGGAAAATAGTAGATTTATTTGTTTAGAAAGATGAAGAAATAATCGGTGCTCTCAAAATAAAAAAGTTATTAATACCCAACGTTAAAACAGGAAATTCCAAATAATTTTCCTACACTAAAATTATATTCGCTGTAATAAAGGTTAAAGAACGTTGATTAAACGAAAAAGAAGACGATTAACTCTGCCTTATTATTGCAGATGCAAACAAGTGAAAGTGAAGTTTTTGCGAATTAAATTTCAAAACATCAACTGCAACATCCTGCATTTATACTTGTCAATAAATCTGCATTTATTAGTGAAACTGTGAAACAACCGACGTAATTGAGTGCTAATGATAATGATAGTTTTTTTAACAGTGACGGAAAATATAAATTCAAAGTTGTTTTCCAGTCGGTTGTTTAAAAAGGAAGGTAATTGTATCGATGTAGGGAACAAAAACCTGACAATCAGAAAACAAAATCAGCTACAGTGATATTTTTTTAACAGTTATAGTAGTCTAATCTGCTCATAATATTAACAGCATCGAGTTTCACATGTTTGGTATTGTAGACAACAATAAATGATTTATTATTGTCTGACGTGCAGGTATTGTCTGTTCCTATTAAGTCGAATTTTTGCTGTAGGATTATCACTGTAAATTCAATTGCAGAAAGAATTACAAGACAAACATTTTCAAAAGCTTAAATTCTTACTTGAAAGTTATTTTAAAAATGTATTCGGGTTTTTCTTTTTAAACAAAATTCAATTGTTTTCAAATAACCAAATTCCAAGTACCTAGGTATGTCTATTCAATGCTATTGTAACCTATTATACCCTTTTAAGTTATAAAAGGACTTTTTGTTCTGTTCTTAGAAAAGAGGACAAACAGAAAAATTAAACTTTCTCGTACAGTTAGCTGCAAGAGAGATTATTTAAACACGTTTAGACATTCAATAAATTTTATTTCCAGTGGCGTGCTGTTAAATAATAATTACTCGTTCCTCTACGATCTTAGAAACAACGTGCAATATTAACTAGAGATTTTTCAGATACATAATTACTACTAAAGTATAAACAAATCTACTACTCGACAAATTTTATGATTTCTTTAAATAAAAGTTCGTTATATCTCTGAAAAACCATAAAACTCTTTCAATTTAACAAAAACTACTTCTTTTAGATTGTTTTGGGATACGTCAGTCTTATCCAATGTAAAAATAATTTATGTATGGAATGTATCCAACACGAAATATAATTTTGAGAATGAGATGAAGCGATCTGAAGAAGTTTCACTGTCATTTGTTCAAAAACATCAATGTCACTCGCATTTTTATACCCCGATATAGGACTCGCCATTAATCACCAATGAACAATTGAGTCTTAGATCGACATTACTAACTGATGAATCGCAGAGCAGAAATGTTCACAAATCTAATTCCTTTTTTATCTTAAATCTAAAACGGTTTGGAATATCTATTAACTACGATATTGCAATTCAATCCAATATTTTGCAAACGCAACTGGTAAATTGAAAAATGCGAGCGACATACTAGGAAGAAACAAGAAGAAAAATAAGAGAAGAAAAAGATAAGTAAATGAAAGAATAATAATGAAAAAGGAATGAAAAATGAGATGAAGAAAAATAGAATAAAGAGAAAAAAAGAACAAAGGAAGAAAGTGATGATGAAGAAGATTAAACGAAAGAACAGAAAGATAAATGGAAGAAAAGAATATGGAAAAGACGAAGGAAAAAAGCAAAAGAAGTCAATGGCATGGCGAAAAAAAGATTAGAAAAAGGTAGAGGGAAACAATGAAGAAAAAGGAGATGATGAAGAAAAATTAGAAGAACAAATAGAGAAATAGAAAAGGGAAAAAGACGAAAATGAAGAAGATGAAAAGGGAAAACATACGAAAATTTAAAAAAAAATGAAAAAAAATGTTGGGAAGAAAAAGAAAAAGAATAAGAAAACAGGAAGGGAAGAATACGGAAAGAAAAGAACAAAAGAAGAAAAATGCTAAACGTGAAGAAAACGAAGAAAGAGAAACAGGAAGATTGGAAAGATAAAAAAAGATGAAAAGAAAGAGAAAGGTCAGGGGGTTATAAAGAAATGAGAAAAATAAAAAAGAAGGAGATGATGAAGAAAAATTGAAAAAACAAATACATAAATCGGAGAATCATAGTAAAGATAGAAAGAAGAAAAGGAAAAGAAAACGAAGACTAATAAAAGGTAAAAAGTATTACTCGTAAGAAGAAGAAAGCGAAGAACAAAACAAGAAGAGAAGAATATGGAAGTGAAGAACATGAATGAAACTAAAAAAAGAAGATAAAGAAAAACGGAAAGACTTATATACAAGAAGAATCAGCAGTAGGAAGATAAAATGAAAGCGAAGACGAAGACGGAAGAGAAGAAAAAAAATAGAAAAATAGTAAAAATATAACAGTATAATATAAGAAACTAGAATAGCTAGAAAAAAGACTGAATACACGTTACATATCTACTTTTTCTCGCCAAGTTCGCTGGTGCAATCAGAATCTATATATCTTATTTTGTTTTTAAGTTATAAGCAAACATCTGGGAATGCAAAGCATAACCACAACGAATTCCGTTTTGTTACTTTTTTCAGACTTCGGCAGCCATTTTGACCATGTTCCCGAGGTGATATCAAAAACCTAAAAGTATACGTTTGTCTTATTTTTTGATGTAGAATACGATTCTAAAGTAAAAAAAACGGTTTGAAAATTTTTCAATTTTCGGCCGCCATTTTGACCATGTTCCCGAAGAGTTATCAAAAAACGAAGATACCACGTTGTCTTTAGTTTTTGATGTAGAATCCAAATCTGAAGTCAAAATTTCAGAATTTGACAAAAAATGCGGGCATACATACAGACATACAGACATACAGCCATACAGACAGACAGACAGACTTCGCAAATTCAGTAACAACTCCTTCGGAGTTCGTTGAAAATAGTTTTTGGAATTTCATCAAGTGACTGTATGTATCTTTGTTATTTGAAAAAATTGTTCAGGAATTTTTTTGTATGGTTTGATTCAATTGTTTTCGAGTTATAATAAAACTAATAATTTTTTAATGGAAATCATCGTAGATCTTGACTGAATTCGCCGTTTTCTGAGCTTTTTATTTAATTCATTAATTATAACTTCCTAAATAAAACATACTTTTGTTAAAAAACATAAAAACTTACCAGTTCTAGTGAATTGCACGGTATCGGCTTCCTAACTTTAGCTTTGTTGTTGCAAGGATTCATATCGCGATTACAATTTATATAATTACGTCGTAAACGTTGAGCCATTGTCATATAGTATTCGCTTATCGAAGGCGAAGAATCTCTGCTACTGTGTGAAACATTGGTATTAAACGAAAAAAATCCAGAAGATCGGTCAGACCCCGAAGAAGACATTGTAGGTGGACAAGAACAAAATATAAAAAACAAATTAAAAAACAAAAACACGCATTAAAATCTTAAAAACGACGAAAACGATACGAGACACGCACTGCACAAAAGACACACAAGAATAACAAATACGGAATTTAAGTGAAATCTAAAAACAAAATTTAAATTTTCTTACAGCGCCGATAA
The DNA here is from genome assembly GCA_011009095.1 of Ignelater luminosus. NCBI lineage: Eukaryota > Metazoa > Arthropoda > Insecta > Coleoptera > Elateridae > Ignelater > Ignelater luminosus. The sequence continues at coordinate 69,808 of VTPC01001250.1, forward strand.
TAACGATAGTTCTAAATCATGTGTTTTATATACAGGGTTATTCATCAATAATGAATACAAAATTATAATTAAATTCGCTTGATACTTTTATCAGTTCAAAATCTGCAGTGTAGATGTTACTGCACAAATTGTAACTACTAGTTGTTAGATTTTATAATAAGCAAATGCACATGACTCATTTACAATTCCCTACCTGAGAAAAGTGGTGGTAGCAATAAGTATAGATTCTTTACCCAATGGTGGTAGTAAAATGCTCTTTACCAGAAGGTGCAATTATTAGATTAATTTTAGAAAAGCTACAGAATTGAAAACTGTCAAGCAATGAAAACCACAGATTATTAAATTGTATTAATATCATTACGTAATGACCCTGAAATCAGATTTATTAGAGACGAATTAAACCTAAACGGCTACTTTTCAGTCACAGTGAAAAATCACGGGCAAGTGCGCCTAAATGTAGACAAACCTGCATTTTGGTGTGATGCAGGCTTACAGGGTTGTCCACATTTAGGTAAAATACAATATAACACTGACCCGATTGTGTGACAAACTTTAAAGTTTGAGTTATGTGATTCTGAAGTTCAATTACTATGTTGCTACTTCTAAGATGCTTTCTTTTTCTTTTTTAGTGTAATTTAAACGATAAGTTTGAGCAAAATCCATATAAAGTCTATAGGTATAAGATGTCTACCAAGCCGTAGACATAGGCGTCGTTAGACTCTTCAATCTGGGGGGCTTAAGTCCTCGATCACTTGATTTGGTCTCGATGAAAATCTTGAGGGAGCTATTTCAGGTTTTTGGACTCTTGGAAGCAAACTTAACAAACGAAAATAACATTAAACACCCACATAAGAACTTTATTCACTTTGATCGGACAATGCAAGAGAGGTGTAGTACCATAGACATAGATAAAAAGAGCAACTTAAAACCTGACTTGGTCTACGTCTTTTGCTCAGGAAACAACTGTGTTTGACTTTTCTAAAGAGTTTTAAGAATGATATGGTGTCTTCAGCATTCCCTAAATCAAAGTCCAAACGATTTTGTTGCAATTGTGGGAAATCAGATGTTCCCAAAACTTTAACAATGGAGACATTACGTGGTCGAACCAAGCCTTTCAGAGTCTCTAGAGATTTTCTACCTCCCTCCTACTATCTATAAAGGACTTCGATTTGAAACAAAACAAGAATAATAATAACTACCAAACATAAGCCATGTCAGAAAGATGGCTCTCACAATCAATGAGTATCTATGGTAGTTCAAAAGTTACAAACAAAGCTTCCAAATCTCTCTCCAGATGGTAAATCGAGGTGAGATGTTTTCTCGACACCAAGATCAACGAGCAGCTATAGATTTGATGGGCGAGCTTCTACCTTCTCTTTTTTTAATTACAGCCGCGTTCGATTGCAGACATCGGATGTACAGCCGCTTTCTAAACGACAAGGAGGCTGGAATAAACAACAAACTACAGAAGTTTTCGGGCATTCTGTTTTCAAAAGGTTTTTTATCAAGATAGAAATAAGCAGATCAAATTGTAAAATCGTTATAATTGGATAACGATTTAAACCTATGTCTGTAAAAAATCACCAGGGCTAACAGCTGCTAAAGGTCAAAACCTAAGCAGTTTTTACTATTTTCATAACGACATCACTATAGAGAGTCTCTATTGAGAACCAGAAAACAAAGATGTCAGTGCCCAAAATTTGATACTTTTTGTTGTCAAACATTCTGGTATTCTTCATCTGATAGAAAAAATGTGTTTATTAGATAAGCAGAGCTGACGTCAGAATTTATATTCCGGTTTTTGGGTGTTTAAGATTTTGAATTTCAAGCATTGATCGCTTAGATTCCTACTATACGTTGCGTTTTTGGTTTTATTGTCTTTGATCAAAGAATTAAATTCGAAAGAGAGATTTTTAGTGATTTTGTCTAACTCAGCAAAGGTCAGAATCATTATAATGTCAATGTCAATCTGGAAGCAAATTCAGGGGTACAAGAAGCAGAACCGGAGCTAGAGTTGCCTATGGCAAAATCTCTCAAGGCGCCTTCGCGTGATAAACAGGGTGGTACGTTTAATATCAGCTTTAGTTGTCTTACTAGCAAGTTGTCTCGTTTTCACGTCCTGACTGTATTTATGTCCCCTGTTACTACGAATCTCGGAGCTATATTCTGTCCATCATTCAAATTGTTAGTCGCCCAAAAGGCATCCAGTTAAGTTAAAGAAAAACAAAAAGGATACCCTGTATTCAAACTTTCTTTCTGGTTTACTCCAAAATGAAATAGATGTCTCTTTGAAAGTTCTAAACTGCTTGGTTTTGGTTGGCACATGGTTTTTTCCTTTCCTTTCTAGGCTCTTTTACAAATTAGAGTTATTTACATTTTATAAAATGATTCTAACCATTAGAGGATATGAGTATGTTGAAGTGACAGTCTGGAATGACGTTGGTATATTTTCTTCTCATTTTTCCATATTACATTCTGGAGGAAATCTCTTGGTAGAAATATAGATAAACGCTACAAAGTTATCTTTCGTATGTTCTGAAACAGTAATACTGTAGTGTGGAGACTAACTTTTAGACATTCCTTTTTGGACTTTAGTCTCCCATCTGAAAATATCTTACCTGCTCATGGAATTTTTCATTTTTTAACTCATGAAGCTCATACCAAAGAAACGTATTTATTCTTTGCTCATACATCGAAAATAAGAAAAAAGTCTTAACAGAATTCTTTTAAGTATGATAAACAGGTAGGTATATAAATACGACAGCTTGGACTCCAAGTCATGGAAAATAATTGCAATTGGCTCCAAGTCAGCTTTTTATTTACTATTTGTAAGTACTAACTCACTTCAAATTGAAGAATCATGACTCGTGATTTTTTCTTGAAATTTATAAATTGCCATTATCAGCAAAATGAACAAAAGAACTGATACTTGAAGATTTATATTCATCTTTTTTTTTATACCTTAAACTATGTCACGCCACTGTTAATGATAAAGAAATTGTAATTGAAAAAGTGACCCGTAATTAAGTAATTTATTGTAATAATTAGGTATAATAATAATTAGAATCAATGGAAACTACCACATAATGATAGTAAAACACTTGCGTCCTTTATAATGTCATTTGTTATTTTGTTTTTTTTTAATTTTCGTTTGCTTTTGATCTAGGATTTCTTTGATTAATTAAAAAAAATGTATAAATGAAAATGAATTATATAACAAAATATTGACTCTAAAGAAGAATATATAAATAAATTTAATCTAAAAACATTTAAATATTTTATTTGCTATCAAAAAATATTTATAGCAAATAAAAAAAGTTCCAATGCGATATATTTAGAAGATATATCAATAACCAGGAAGCCCGCCAAAAGTGTATTAATAGTTTTCCCGCCATACAAACACGCAACGGACAACCCACGTGGTCCGAAAATCTACGTCATTTCAGCACGTGGTGCAACAAATAAACGCCTACAATAACAACTATTAACACGATTACATATAAAAACCGATGCAGAGGAGTGTGCTAAGTGATACTAAAATTCCATTAAAAATATTTTTTAAAAACGATCCCACGCAATGGATTTAAAATCGGGTAAAAAGGGCCGTCGCATACCACCTACGCAAGTTTAAGGGCTGCCCTTATCAATAGAAAGTGTGCGCAATTGCGTGTAGGATGCGTAATCACTAAATGTGTGCGCGCTTACCAGAAATGGTGCGCCTCATTATGCGTATTTAGTCTCTCTCTTTATTGATCGCGCTTCCTGAAACGGCCTTGAAAATTTGTTAAGACGAAACGCGGTACCGAAATGGTCAAACATTGCCCTTGCGCGCTAACCTTGAAATTCGCGAGAATACAACAAGTTCAAATCGATGCAGCTATTACTCGGATGTAAATACTAACTACTTTCTCCTGTTTAATTTTCCTATTTTATGGAAATAAATTTTAAATAAAACAATAAACATGATAATTAAATGCGATTGTAATTTCAAATGTTTCTTTTTTCATATTTTTTTCTGCATCAATGAAACTGAGCTATTTTAATCTTAAAAACAAATAAACTTTGATCTTTATCCACATTTTTTTCATGTTTACAATTGTAACTTTTTCTCTTCTAACCTTTATTAATGAAAAATTCATTTCCTCTTCTTCATGGGCGTCCGCAGAAATCTTCTTAAGAGAGGGCAAGATTTAAAAATAAGTATTGAGTAATAAAACTATAAGTAACCAGGGCTATCTTAACTATTTGCGCGCTTCAAGGTATATTATAGTATGTAAGCGCCCCCAATTAGACATGAGGGTCTCCCTCGGACTCCCAACAAGATGGGGAGCCCCTAGAGTTCTCAACTAGTCATGAGGGTCCCCTCATCTTCCTTCAGGAAATTTATATTCGCTACCCAAGGCTCATGCCTTAGATGTCTTACTGGGAAAATGACAAATAACCATTTCACCTGACTTAGCAAAAGAAAAACTTCAACCACGTAGTTTTTAAATGCAAATGTAGAAATCCAATACTCAACATGCAAGTATACACTTAAATTATAAACACAAATACAAAACAACATAAACTAGGGCGGAACAGTCTAAAATAGACCTTTTCTTTCTTGAAAATTATATTTTCTATTTATAACAGGTGTGCACAAGAAGAATTGACAAGACCACGACCGTAGTTATGGGGAGCTTTACGGGGTTCAAACCCCCCCGAGAATCTAGCTAAATGCTGTTTTAATAATTGTATTATTCGTTACAAATTGTTTTTTTTAATGAGCTCAGGAGGACCCCATGTGCGCTCGTGGAAACCCACCTTGGGAATTCAATCCTAGCTACGGTCTTGGACAAGACTACAATACTGTAAAGAAGTTTTTCTGTGAAATAGTAGTTTGGACAATAAATTCGCGGAGAGTGTATTTTATTTCATTGTTGGCAACACTGGAAGTACACATGGGCAGTCATGAGTAACAACATAAACACTGTACACGATAAAATCTGGCCACCTTCGATCACCTACACTTTTTTACATAGACAAGATAGAGGGCTGAAATTTGGATCCTAGTTGCCTTGAAAACGATTATTTACAATTTAGTTATTACCACATGTCAGTTTGACAAATAATTAAAATGCCGTCAAAAGAAGTTTTGAGAAATAAAATTGTTTCCGAAAATCTTTTAAATTTGCAATTATCGCACCAGAAGATTTCAAAAAAGCTAAATATAGCTAAATCGACTGTATCTAGTGTCTTAAAACGATTTGTAGAAAATCTGATAATTACAAGAAAACGTGGCAGCGGAAAAGATCGGGGACAAGTAAGTGTAAATAAAGATAAAAAAATTGTAGAGATATTGAGAGGGAATCCAAACTTGTCAATACGTAACGTTGCTAAAAAATTAACAAGTCAGCAGCCTATGTCCAAAAAGTTAAAACTAGAGCTGGATTAAAGGTTTTCAAGGTGCAAACAGGACCAAATCGTAAAGATAAACAAAATCAAACCGCCAAAACTAGAGCTCGCAAACTTTATAAACAAGTTTTAACAAAACACAGGTGCGTTGTGATGGACGACGAAACGTATGTTGTTGCCAACTTTCAACGGTTACCTGGCCGGGAAATTTATACAGCACCAACCAAAGCAAGTGTTCCAGATAGGTTTAAGAAGACAAAATCCTCAAAATTTCCAAAAAATTTTAGTCTGGCAAGTCATTTATTCTTGCGGCCGAAAAAGCTTCAAAGTATCATTTCAACGGGACAATAAAAAATTTATGTGAAGCAGTGTCTTACATAACGTCTTTTACCATTTTATAACAAGCCATGCAGTGTCTGGAGCATTCTGGCTAGATCTAACTTCTTGTCAGTATGGAAAATCTCCGTGGAATGATATGAAAATCATATTATGGTAGTTGTACCAAAATCGATAAATCCACCTAACTGTCTGGAGCTTCGCCCAGTTGAGAAATATTGGGCTCGGGTAAAACATCAGTTAAGATACAGTAAAAATGATGCGAAAGACTTGATGATTGGTTGGCAGCAAATTTAGTAATGTACAAACATTAATGATGAGTATTAAGAAGAAGGTTCGAGAATTTAGTCGTTTATCTTTCAAAAATTAAAACAACATGTATTATACTTAAATTGTAGTTCATATGTTCAGAATAAAAATTGAGTATGGGTTTGACTTATTTTTATTCTTTATATAATCAGTTGAAAGTGGCTAGATTTTATCGTGTACAGTCTTTATTTATTCTTTGTGTACTGCAAGTGGCGTCAGTCTATCACTTGTTTAACGTATTGCCCAAAGTCTTTACTAAATGTACTTCAAAGGTATTCGTCGAAATAGACGGAAGCAAATGCCCCCTCTTGTGGACGCCCATGTTCTTCTTCCTTCAAAGAAGTGTTTTGACATTTTGCTCAGAATCATTCATACATTTTGGACATTCTTTAACAATAACAATAACAATAATTTCAAATATGTCTTTATTTATACATAGATATAGGTTTCGTCAAGCACTGTTGTTTAGTAACTAATAGGCTGATAAGTAAAAACAAATAATTCATTATAAGACTTTTGTTATTTTAGAGCTCGACTTACTGTTTTTCTAAACTGATACATTCGTATTTATTAAGACCTTAGATCACCGAAAATCATTCAATAGTACCAAAATCAGCTAGGCGTTCCTTTAAAATAATTCGCATTTGTGTGTTAGTACAAAAATATTCTCTTCTTTGTCCCCTACCAAAATTGTACTAATCTGTCGTTCTTTACATCTACCTTGCTAACGGTCACCCTTCACCATAAATTACCTGTGATGGTTTTCGATTGGACTTCGCATTCTACCAAGTCACCAGTAGTGATTATCGGTTTGACTTCGTGTCGACCTACCCAATTACGGTGGCTGTAAGTCGGACTTTGACCTTCTCCAATTTATCATTTGAACTTTGTCCTCTACCATCGATCGTTCTCTGCTTACTACCAAGTCACCTACTTTGGCTGCATCTAGTCAATTACGGTTCCTAACATCAGCTCTGCCGTTCACCTAAACACCTGCGGTGGTTATTTATCACTTTGTTTCGATCTAACCACCTGCGGTGGTGTTTTGCCCTCCACCAAGCTACCTGTGGTGATTATCAATTAGGCTTCATCTTCCACTAGGCCACTTTATCGGCTAAGCTTCGCTTCGATCTAGTTCCATACGATTTTTTCCTTCTCCATGCTACCTGTAAGGCTATGCTTACAGTGCAAGCGGTTTCGCACGAACAGTCATTCAAGAATATGATTACAACAGAATAGCGACTTTGCGCAAATATAAGTTTATGCCAGAAAGTTGTGTTTGCTTAGGGAGTCGAGGTGATGCATGCTTTAGAAGTTTTATTTAGCAAAAACTTCACGTTTGATAGACTAGGCAGCATTGAATTAGGCCTATATTTCAACAGAGGCAATGAAATGAATATAATCAACTTTTTGAAGGTTAACTGCACAACGTCAAAAGTTTTAGTCACATCATCCAACAACGTTTATTAATTTCAATTTTCTTACTCAAAGGGACCACTGCTTATATGATTGGACATAAATACTAACGGAATACAGTATAGACTCTTAAAGTCGCTCACTGTTTACTCTGGGATCTCGGGCATATCTGCAGACTAAAACTTTCTTGTATCATCTTGTACATAATAATATAAACTTTACTTTTTTAACCCAACAAAGTTTTTCTTGCAAAAACACATTATAGACCTTTCTGAATCCATATATTGTTTAAAGTTACTATAATTCAACGCAAATTTGCGAAAACAAAACAAACTTGTTTGAACTACAAGCGATAGTTGACGATTCGCACTGTCATAAAGCTTGCACTGTAACCATAATTCTTCGCTTACTAGGTATCAAGTCACCTACTTTGACAGTCACTAAAGGTCGCGGCTTTGCCCATTACCTAGCCAGTTGCAGTGGCTGTCAATCTAGGCACCTGCAGTGACTGTAGGTCAGGTTTTTCCCTTCACCAAGCTATACTTGCGATGATTATCAGCTAGGATTCGCCTTTCACCAAGTCAATTATGGTGGCTAACGGTTTGACCTTGCTATTTATCAATATTAGTACTTTTTAACATCATGTACAATTTTCTCGACATCATACTGTTATCACTTTTGAAGCTTTATTGTTTCGACTTAACCACCTGCAGGACTTAGCGCCAAACTAGCTATCTTCGGTGGTTATAGGCTGGGATTTGCCATCCACCAAATCATCAACACTGACTAACAATCAAGCATCATGTGTGTATTTTTTTGACATCTTGCTGTTATCACTTTTAGAGGTCATTAATATGGCTTGGTGTTGTCTTAACAAACAAGAGTCAAATCCAACTAATTCTTTCCAAATGTCTTTTGAATGCAATGTCACCATTTGCTCAAGCTTTGGAGGCATGGTGTTCAATGCTTGCACAACTTTTTTGATGTGGGGAAGACAATAATGTGTCTTTGTAATATTTCCATATTGTGTTGCATTGAAAGCAAACATTCTTTCAGCCTACAAAATTGTGAAAGTTCTCATTTTTATTTTGTATCAATCAATAAGTCTATGTGGATGAAGACATGAAAGTGGGAAGAATGGAAATTTTGGACCAAATTATAGCGATCAGCAAACTAAATCAAGAATTGATCTAGATAAGAAAATACTGAAGCATGAGTTTCCTTGATGGAAACAAAAACTTTGAATAAACTAACGTAAGAGTCAAAACCAACAGAAACTAGAACTGCAGGTAAGTTTGGTAAGAAAGAAGAAGTATCAAAAACCTCAACAAGAATGAAGTTTTTGACATGCAGATGCATCTTCTTTGGAGAAAAGTAAAACTGTTTTCTTCAAACAATTGAAATCTCAAAAGATTATTTTTATACACAGTTCTTTTAGAAAATGTATTCAAAGTTGATTACATATAGACTGTCTTAGGAGAGGTATTGCTCTAACGTAAGCAGATAAGTTCACAAGCATAAAGATTTCAATCAATCAATTTGTCCTAAATTGACAACTAGCATGGTTAGATGTTCGTGTTCGAAAGCCAAAACATTTATCTACCAATAATCCCTTCCCCTTCATTAGAATTCAATTTGACCAATCTTGCGTGGCATTCATTTTTATTGCTTCCTTTTCCATAAGATTACATGAACTGAAAACACTTCCAATAGAAATCATTACCAAGTCTTGTTGAAACCAGAAATTTTATAATTTGCCAATCTTCCAAAATTTAACTTATGTTAAAGATGAAGATTGCTGTTTGGGGTCAATTGCAATAATGAGACTAAGATGGACCAATAAATCTGCTGATGGCTTATTGAAAATCGGACATGTTTTCTGTGCAACTGTAAATTCTCACCTCAAAATTCTGTTCAGAAAATAAATCTCCAGAGCTATTATGTGGGAAATTACCAACATTTGAATTTCAGCAAACACTCGACATGTTTATTTTTTAGAACTAGAGCACATTTGCAGATCTTAGATTTTACATTGCACAATTTTGTCTTACCTTACCTTATTGTACCAATTTTTAAAATGTCTTCATTCTTAAATTTGAAACTGGTCAACTATTGAAACTTTATGCTCAAAATTGTTCTGCAAATATGCCCTTAAAGAAAATCAAAACTAAGATTAATTTAATATAACTAAAATAGACAGTGCTCTGCAAAATGTCTTGGAAAAAATTGTTATTCCTAATAAATAAAAAAATAAGATACTTGACTGGTAGTTTTATTACAAGAAAAATTCTTAACTAGCAATAATCAACAATAAATAAAGACAAAAATTAATATTGTCTCCCCAACAAAGTTTGAAAAAATTTTTAATAGCAATTATCAATTAAAAGTAATCAAACTTTCCCTAAAAAACATTAGTGAGATACTGATCCTGAAAGATTTACAAGTGATGGTAAGTATTATATTAATTAAAAGCATTCACAACTCTTTAAATATAAAAAATAAAGATTCGCATAACTTCATGTTAAGATTTAAGACCAGACATACCCTTTTTTCTTGCCGTCTTGTTTTTCAATGAACGTTTTGTAATAAAAACATTTTATTTATATCTTTTCAATAACTAGCATACATAATACATTACAAAATGCTGTAAACTAAAACTTGTCAGAAACAAATAGATTCACTTTTACTGTGGTATTATTAATAGATGATCTTGAACTTGGCATTTCTTCAATATCCTATTATGTAAATGTACAAAATTTTCCTAAGGTATGATCTCACTATTAGATATTTATCTCAAAAACAAGATTTCAATTACTTTTCTGCTGTACTTTTTGGGTATTACTCTAAACCTAAATGGGCAACTGTAATAAACGAATAACGATTTGTTACTATGTAAAGCTCAATTTTAATAAAAATCTTTAAACTTTTATTGTTTGTAATTAATACGTGCAAACTATAATAAGTACTACAAATGGAAGAGTTCTATTATCATCAGTAAGGTTAGGTATTTTCCTAGGTTGTATTTTTGGCAAGATCTATTTTTATGAATTTGTTAAGGTGTCTAGCAAAACTTCTGTTTAAAAACTATAAAATCTACACAAAAATAATTAAAATAAATCTTTTATTTAAACGATCTCGAGCTCTATCAAAGTAATACAGAAACTTAAAACTACCGTATATAATTAAAAACTTCATTATTTTATGTTATTTACAATTACACAGTCAAGATGTTTATTTTTGAGTTGTTAAAAACAAAACGAATGCAGTTTTAATTAGTTTAACTTAAATAATTAAATTCAAAAATTCTGCTTTATCGAGCATCGAACACAATCACTGTAACAAGAATTAAGGAAAATCCAACCACATTACATTCAACAAATCCTTATTAACTATTAAAAATATTATCAAATCAAAAGGATACATCTTTTGGTACGTTTCTTGTACATAATTCTGTAACCACATTCACGGCATCGAATTGGATCTCTAGGCCTAATTTCATTTTCACTGTGGCATTCTGTAATAATAGGAGAAGCAATTATTTTTATTATAACTAAATTTACTACAGTAAATAATTAAATCATACGTATTTTTAAGTAGCAGTAACACAATGCTTATAACATGAATCTAACCTCACTTTATTTAAACTTGAAAAGATTCTAACTAGGAACCGGTTTGCTTACCTCCACAAATATACACCATAGGTGTTTTTGCAGTTTCTTTGGAGTCTGAAGACATAATTGATCTATTTTAAAGAATATACGAAATCAAATTCTTAAATCAGACAAAACAAACCAACAAAACCAAATGACAGCAAGTTCATAACAATTCAGGAAATGACAGACAACTATTATAAATGAAAATGAAAATCCCCGTTCTTCGTTTTTCCCAATCGCATGGTTGTGAAGTCTATAGAGCCTGCTTAAGCGATATTTTTTAAATCATTTTTATGCAAATTATTTTTTAAATAAATAAAATAAATCAAAGTAACATCTAATATTACTACAATTTTTTACATTTCTACAATAAGAGATTTTAGATCTATGTAAAATCGCGCATATAACCATAAATATTTAGTGCTCACGCTATTTTACTAAAATTCTAAATAATTCCTGCTGCTGATTTTATAAAAGTTACTTTTACAAATTCTATAGACTATAAGGAGGGTTTAACAAGCTAAATCTCCTCCTTTCCTTCAATAGTAAATAAAAGATTCAAACAACAATACAATTGATAATCATAGATCAATCAATAATAACATTAAAATAAAATATGTCAACAGAAAAACAAGTCTATGATGCTTATTGACTATAATAAGACAAGAATCTGAAATTTTATTTAACTCTACTAAGATTTAGGTTTTTCAATTATGTCATATTAATCTATTAGCATTAAAGTATAGATAATGGCTTAATGAACAATTCTTTACTTTGTACGTCGCATAGGAATCGTTGAATGGAAAATAAATCCAGGAACAAAATTAGTCTGTTTCTAGACCTTCATCAGACAACAATCTGTTTGGTTCGTGTATACTTCGTCCGAATATCTTTAGACGTAAACTGTACATCTGCTGGACGTCCATCAGATGATCATGTACAAATTACATCTATAAATTATGCTCGGTAAAACAGACGTCTATATTGAATATCCAGAGTTGTGGCGAATTTACGTCCCATGGACGTCAAATCGTTTATTAGCCAAAAATTAAACGTCCACTAAACGTCTGTGTTAGTAATGTACCACTACCACATCTCGAAGAAGTGAATCGTACTCTCTTACTATAGAATGGGCAATCTATTGTATGAGAACTGTCATCAATTATTGCTGTATGTTTCTGATGAAAGATGATATAACTAAAAATGTTTTTGATTGTAGAGTCACTATACCGGAGCAATAAATGAATTTACCTCAATCTTTCATTTGTACCCGTTTTGAAAAGTAACACACAAGCAAGTTTGCTGAAGTTCTCTGAAACAATTCCATTGATATATAACAGGATTTTCAAGTCTGTATTCGATTTTCCAATTTGATCCGCTTTTGAAAGTAGATAGACAAACTGAATTGATTGACTATTTGAGTCCGTTATTGTTTAGTGTTTTAAACTTATCAATCTTCGCCAAATTTAATTCAGTTGAGAGAGACCATCTTACATCAGGGCCGTAGCTAGAAGCAAAACCTTGGTCGGACAAATAGAATTTCTGATAGAGCAAAAGATATACAGAAACATATTTTGCTACTTTTTTCCCATTATTCTAGAATGGGCAAAATATTTCTTCTGACCCCCCCCCCCTTAGCTACGACCTTGAGACCAAACCAACAATGTGCTAGTAATAAATTATCAAACATTAACTTTATATCTTTAGACTGAATAACATATAGCAGTAATAGTCGTGACATCTTTCTCCAATATCAGCTACTTCATTCGTCAGTAGAAGGATAAAGGATCATCAATCAAGCTATGACCAGTTGAAAGTAGATAAAAAAACTTTTCAATCAACAGATACTCAAAAAACATTAAGTTAAGTGGCACGTTATTAGGATGATAAATACAGTTTGCTAATAATTTAATAAATAAGAAGGTAACAAATTTAGAAAGAGGGAAACATTTTTCCTCTTTCTGGCGTTCGCCTTTGGACGATATGTCTAAGATGTGTAGGTTTGGCAACAGTGCAGTACGTTTGAATTAAAATCCCCTCTTCTGGAACGACAATTGTTTTCTTATATTTTTTTATAACGTTTATTTGAACGTTTATAACCTCATATTGTTGTTGTTAAAAAATAACTTGAGATGATGATACTAGTGCAATTTTAGATCTTATTTCTTTTTTAATTTTGATTAAAAAAGCTATATGATAATAAAAGAATACTCGTTTACTAACTACTTTTATGGAATTTCAATCTTAAAAATAAAAACATGGCAAGTTCTACACCACCTGGACATAAATTAGTAGACCTTACAGAAGGTTTATCTTTAGCGTGAGTATTGCACATTTTGCAAATTAATCATTTTTTTAACATCAATCCTCTAATATAATAGAGATTTAACGTCTGGAGAAGGCGCAACATTCGAAATAAACTTTGACAATCTACCACAAGTTGATGAAGCAAACACATACGAAGATGCTGATGTCTTGGAACACCTGAATCCAGAATGTTGTGGCATAGCAGATGAAGACACGTACGAAGAAGGTGAGCCCTTTGGAAAAGTTGCTGCGAAAATGACAAATGTACTTCCTGATGGTAAAATTAAAAAGAGAATTTTGCGTGAGGGTTATGGTTCTGTAGTACCAGAAAAAAGTTCAGTAACGATTCATTATAATGCCTATTTGGAATATAATGATGAACCATTTGATTCAACTTATTTGCGTAAAAAACCATTTACTTTTGTTTTAAATCAAGGATATACAGTTCCTGGCTTAGACTATGCTGTCAGTACTATGAAATTAAACGAGAAATCACAATTTCTGGTTCATCCTGATTATGCATATGGAAAATTTGGTTGTGCACCTCGTATACCTCCCGAAGCTACTGTTTTATTTGAAATAGAAATTAAGAATTGTGTAAATTCAGGTGCTTGCTTGACTTATACAGAATTGGATGAAGGAAAACAGAAAGATTTTGGTGAGGTTTATAAATACTGTATTGCATTATGCGATAAAGCTAAAGATTTATATAAGAAGGGTATGATAAAGCAAGCTATAAAAGAATATAACATTGCTGTATCGAAATTAGAAACCTGTAATTTGAAAGATTATGCAAGTCAGGAGAAGCAGCAAGAGTTATTACATCGTCTCTGTAAAAATCTGGTTATTGCTTACACAAAGATAAAAGAACCTCGACGCTCTTGTATAAACTTCAACAAGTTGTCTAGAATGTGTAAAGGAACATCTTTGAAAATTCCAGCGAAAATTTACTTCCAACATGCACGCTCTTTGATGTTATTAGGAGATTATGATTTTGCAGAGAAACAGTTGAGGCAAGCACAACGGTTGGAGCCACAAAATAAAGATATTACAAGGGAATTTATTAATTTGGATTTGAAGAGAAAAGAAAATTTTAATCGTGAGATGAGTTTAGCCAAAGCAATTTTTAATAATACAAAAATTAATCGAGAACCTCATGAAGTTGATGAAATTACAGAGGAATTTAAAAATTCGATAACATCTTACTGTAAGGATTTAATAGATGATGCCAATAACACTCAATATAGTTTACCTAATGAATTAACTAACACTGAAATCCAATATGTTAAGGGTGAAGTGGTCAAACATGGTTTGAAATTTGAGAATACTAAAGATGGTGCAACAGAAAAATATTTCATTTCTAAGGCTTCCGAAATGGTGAAGAATCACAACTAATATTTTTTACTTGATCTTTTATGTTGTTTTAGAATAAGTGTTTTATATTGAGATATTTAAATATTTTGTAATCTCAAAAGTAATAGATTGATGTTTTTCTTCATTTAATCTTAAGAGGATTCTTATAATTGTAGAAATGGTTATTTTTAATTTTATACCTATCTGGATATGATTGATTCAGTTGGTATTAACCTTTGACGAGATGTACTAAGCAAATTAAATATCTTTGAAAGGCTAAGTAGAGTTAAGTTAGAACTGAAATTATGCATTCTTAACCTTGTTTTTTATATATTCATATTTCTTTTTTTTCTGAAAAGTCTTATGCTTCATGTTCATCCCTAATTTGGATTAATATATAAGATTAATTGTTTGTGCTTAATATTGCACAAATTGTTCTACTAAGCCAAGTGTTGAGCGTTTTGTTTATTAACTTTTCTTAAACTTAATTAGTATTAAGATTACTGATTTGTGTTTATTTAATATTTTGTTTTGCACTCGTTGCATTTTGCAATTTTTTGTGAATGACAACGTTGGGCGACTCTGTGGGACGTTCTTTTTTTAAGTTTCCAATGCTAAAGAATCCCTCTGCCCAATGCTGATGAATGATTTGCATTGAAAAGCAAACAAACTGACTGAATATTGAAAATAATATGTATTTGTTGATGGAATTTGTATAAATAAATAAAACTATCTTTGACAGTTGTTTTTTATGCATGTGCTGTTCACTATCTTTTTGCATGAGATTGACTATGACATTTTTTTTACTAAGTTATATCTGGAAAAAAAGCACTGGCCTAAAGCATGTTATACTCTTAAGCAAAAATTGTTTTTGTAACCTTGGACCATAGACAATAGGAAGCCCCTTTAGGTAGTACATAATCACCTACTCCGGACAAGGGGGGCAGTTCTATGTGGACTTCTTGATTGGACATTAAAGACAATTTCTTGACATTTCAAAAGGGCATTTTCTAAAAAATGAAGGGAAGGTTTTGAAAAAATATTTTTTTCTTGACGTACAAATGCTACTGAATGGGTGGTTAATGTTTCCTATTTCAATTTCACCCCGTATTTATCATGTACAGGGTGGTCTAGACTCAAGGTAAATGCAGGGTACCTCAGAAACTAGAAAAGCTAGAAGAAAATTAAAAACAAAAAATATTTAATTTCAGATTGCACCATTGAACTAGACAGGAGAAAAGAGATCAGTAATGTATATTCAGTTTCTGAGACAGCCGGCATTTACCTCGAATTTGGACATTTATAGTTGACCATACAAACAGCGTCTCAATGCTATGACAAAACAAGGGTAGTTTTGAATTGCCTTCCTGTGTAGATTTATGATTGCATTTTTATGCTCAAATATATATTGTTTATTTCCTATGGCAAATGACCATAAATAAATAAATACCAGTATGGCAATATTTAGTGTAGGAACTGTACAATACTATTTAAAATAAGTGTAAGTGAACAACAAACAATTTAAATGATGAATAGATAAACAAACAAAATTAATAAATTCACAAATGTGCATAAAGAGCAATTACTCAAAGAATTGTTTAGTTTAAGATATAAGATGGGTAGATTTTGTAACTGGTATTTAGGTTCTTAAGAACATTAAATCTTTTTCATGTAGCTGTTACAATGTCAACAGTTTAATAAGTCACTTGAAGAACTCACCCTTACAGGGTCGTGAACTAAACATTCTTCTAACTAATTTGATATATAAATAACTATCAGAATACGGTGTGCTCGCACAAAAAATATGGTACACAACTTAAGTGACAAGCCTATTGTATTATAAATGAGAGAATTATGGTAGAAGTTCAGTGCTAAAAGGCTTCTCACAACTCTCATAATATACTGCTACAATCAGTAGGTTTATCATCCTTATGAATTATCATGTGCTTTTTAAAACTGCGTTTATATGCAAATCTATGATTACATGCATTTAAACAGTTTTTTATCATTATCAATCAGCATGTGGATTTTTAAATAACTCTTCAATTTAAATTTAGAATTGAGAAGTTTGATGAAAAGAGGACTAAATGCTCAATCCATCAATGTATATTTAGAATCAATACACTATTCATTCCTTATGTCCGCCAATCTTTTTTTCGAATTCTGTATGTTGTTACAAGCATTTGTTCGATTGTCAACAAGGAGCAAAATCTTCATTTTTAGATTTTCTTTGGCTTTAGGTTGGGCTGGGCTCTAGGGCCTGTTGGGTTTCCCGGCCCTGTCGGGACATTCTGGTATGTCGAATAGTTCAGAAATCTCGGACCTGTCACGCTTCCCGGCCATGTCGGGATTCCCGACCCTGTCGAGTATTCTGGTCCTCTCGAGTCTCCCGGTCCTGTCGAGTCTCCCGGCTCTGTCGGGTCTCCTGGCCCCGTCTGGTTTCCCGGTCCTGTTGGATTATTCGGGACTGTCGAATCGTTTAGGGGTCTCCGCCTGTCAAACTTGAGAAATTATAAATATAAATAATAACAATTTCAGATGACGAAAGTAATCTTCACTCGAAAAAAATATTGATTTATGACAATGTCATGTTTTGGTTATCAATAGCATGAAAAGTACTGAAAAAACAATTGAGTTAGTTACTATGGGT
>VTPC01001251.1:0-51900 GCA_011009095.1 Ignelater luminosus
TTTCCATGTCCTCTACGATCCGCTTTTGGGCATTCATTGACTGGATTAGTAGGCCAAGGAAATAAGTAACGCTAATAAAAGTTGAATTGTTGTATTTTTTGTTTTTAATAATTAGAAATTCAAAAAAATGATTCCTCAAAATCTTTTACTTATTAAGAAGTTAGTAAGCACATAAATTAATTAAAGAAAGTTTTTCTTGAAGAATATTACCAAATGAAATTGCTGTAAATTATGATTACCCCCTTTTCCGTTAATTAAGGAAAATATAGACGTTTCAACGGTTGCTAAAATATTACGTAGTCTTCAAATTACTAACTAATAAATCTCAATGAATATTGTATGTTATCAGTCTTGACGCTTTTAAGAGATTCTCTGAAGTTAATTTAATTACGAACTGATTATAATTGCATTTACATTTGTTTGTTTTAACAAAAATACGCACTCCCTGTTATAAAATTCATCATTTACACAAGTGTCCTACAGGACATTTTAAAATATGGACTCCTGTCGCTCCTACTCAAATATACAGCAATTCTTTATGTGTCCTGAAATTACACAACTCAAACCAATTACAAATTCATATTTGTTAACCCAAACAAAATGAGATTTAGCGTGTTTTATATTAAGAGAATGTTTTGTTGGCATGCGTATACGTATGCTGTTTTTTTGAATTCGTCAAGTCTTCCTCGTGCTTCATATAAAATTAAGCTGTAACCTTCAACATATATACGAGACTAAATTTAATGATTGTTAAGTGGTTCAATTCGTTTCCTCTCTGCATATACAAGTTTACTGTACCATGTACGTGTGCATTTCATTTTAAGTATAAATTTTCACATAGGATAAAACGATGTTGATTATTCAGTACGTGATTAAAAAAAGACGCATGATTTTTGTGACGGTACCGAGGGTAGAAAATGGGGATAGGTTTGCGTAATGTATGGATATTAAACGTCACAGGCTGTGAACCATTTATAAAAAGGATGCGGGCTCGCTTCTCGGCCCTTTCAGATATGTTGGAGTGGGATGTGATCAGTAACAAGGATTAAAGCAATACTAAGGATTAAATAAAATAAATGCCTATAATCCATACAAACCATTTTCATTTATTGAATGCAGAATCACTACAACCTCATCAATCATAACAATCTCTACTACTTAGTCATTTAATAATTTTACTTAGACAATTTGTTAATCAATAAATATTTAAGCTCGCGCATTTATTTTAAACTTTATAGAAAATCATACAAAATTTATCATTTTAAATTGTGCTTTAAAAATAAAAATTCAATTTCTTTAAAGTGTTTGCAGTACCAGAGAGACTTAATTTACAAACATTCAAATTACGTAATACTTTTTAGATTTTCCGGTTAAAGCTACGACATATCTCCACATTTTCCTTTTTATCCTGTTACTTTGAGTTGTTAGACGACGATGAATAACTTCTGTAAACGGAAAACTCGAATAATAAACTGTGAAATGACGATTCCATAAAGTAATCAAAACTCGACATCTGTATAATTTAAGAAATAATTCCTCGATATCGACCGAATTTGGCGCTTTTTTATATTCCTACGAGCGTCAGAAGTTTGTGGGACGACTTTGAGAAGTTATAAGAAAGCTTTATTACTTTTCTGTAGAGGAATTGAGCTTTATATAAAATGCAAACAGGCGTACTTCTTCAGAATTTTTACAGGGGTAGATTTGAGAGTTCATTTCTTTACTGCGAAAATAGAAGCATCAGCGTGTAAGGATTTAGATTAGGTTTTTGACAGAGTTAGATCAAAAAGTAGAAGATTATCATCAGAGATAAAAGAAAAAAATTACTTTATAAAATTATATGTGACTTTGTAAAAAAATCTTTAAGGAAAACACGTGAAGATTGACGTCTCTTATTTCTGTCGTGCGGTGCGACCCCACATATAAAACTTTTCTAAAACTATAAACTTTTTTCAAGTTTTATAAAAACATTCAAGAGCTTGCAATTTACATGTCTTTTTTTAAAAGAGGTTTTTGTTGAGCTACTTATTTTCTTTTTTACTACGTACTTGTTTTATGAATGTTTGAGTATTTTCCATAGAACGGTTTTGTTCACTTAAATTGATTAATTACCTATTTATTTGTGATCAAATTTTATTTTATTAAAGAAAAGGAAAGCTTCTGTAAAATTTTATCCTAAATATCAGGGTATCTACAAGTATCTCTCATATTATAATTTTGTTGTGATATTCAGTCTTGGGCTTCTCTTTACATGTCGTTTATCTATACAGGCTGTTCTTAAGGGCACAGATCAGAGCGGTTGAATCGTATTTCGGCTTACATTTAAAAACTATTGGAGATAAATGGCTGAAAATTGGGATTTGGTTAACTGATTGACTAAAGCTCCAAATGAAATATTTTTTATATAATAGTAATGAAAAATATATTATTATGTAACATTATAAATAAAATAACTTTATTATGGAATCTTAAAAAAAGGCATACCTACTAAATTTGAGTAATATAATTACATATTTTTAAAAAATTTTATACAAATATGTAGTAGTTAAAAAACGAACAATTCGAATAAACCACCATAATTATTGCGTAATTTGATGATTTTTTTTTGTTAAAGCAGCCGCTATTGTAGTTCAGGCAATATTACATAGATGGCACTTTAAGGAAAGTAGTTTAGAGCTACTAAAACTCGTTTGCACTTTACCTTGTTTATCTAAATAACTGCCACAGCCTTCTAAAGACTGTGTCAAGACAGTAAAAGCCACAAGTTTTAACCAGATTTTATTGTTATGTGTTACTGTATTATTACCTATTTCGGATTATTAAACTCCGTGTTGTATGCTCTAAGAGATAACAAAAAAAATTGAACTATTTGGCAAAAACAAATTATAATTAAAGTTGTATTGTGCTTCACAAACTAATAGTTTACAAATAGCTTCATGATATACTGCAGTGCTTTACAATACCAATACGTTGTCTGTTCCTAACTTGATGTACGAGGTGTGTGAGAAAAGTAATGAGACTGGCAACACTGCGGGAGATCTGGCAACGTTGTGTCTACCGGCCTGTGCTAAACCGGTTTGTTTATCGCTTCCACTTCCTCAGTCCGAGTTACAACTCCGTAAAGCTAACACATTATTTTTAACAGCGCCATCAGTGAAGTTGTGTTTTGTTGTGTGTTACAGAAATGGAGCATCGGAATTTAGAGCAACGTTGTGCAATAAAGTTTTGTGTTAAACTTGGTAAATCCGCGAGTGTGACTTTTGAAAAGTTGAAACAGGTCTATGGGGAACAGTGCTTATCAAGAGCACAAGTTTTCCGCTGGCACAAATCATTTTGGACGGCCTAGAACACGTTGAAGATGAACCTCGCTCAGGGAGACCTTCAACTTCAAAAATTGACGAAAACGTTGAACGTGTGAGAGCTCTTGTGAAATCAGACCGTCGTTTAACAATAAGGATGATGAGTGAACAGTTAAATTGAAACACTTTCACCGTGCATCAAATTTTGACAGACATCATGACAATGCTCCGTGTCACACAGCAATTTCCATCAGTGAATTTTTGACCTCAAAACGCATTACTGTTGTTCCTTATCCCCCCTATTCACCTGATTTGAGTCCTTGTGACTTTTTCCTTTTCCCGAAATTGAAACATGTCCTAAAAGGACGTCATTTTGGAACTCTGGAGAACATTCAAAAGACTGTGACCGACCAGTTAAAAGCCATACCAGTTGAAGACTTCCAGCTCTGCTACCAAGAGTTGGAACAACGACTCCGCCGGTGTATAGCTGCCCAAGGGAACTACTTTGAAGGGGATAACATTGTTGTTTGAAAAAAATAAAAACTTTGGTTAGTATGAGATCAGTCTCATTACTTTTCTCACATACCTCGTATAATAGGTAGTTCAATTTATTTTAATAGAACTTCGGTATGTTATCATATGGTTGAAAAATAGGTAGGTAATAATTAATCTGAAAATATTTAAGTGGTATTTAGTAAATAAAAAAGAAGACCAAACAGAGATAGAATTTATTTTTACAAGTTTCTAGAAGGAGTTGTCTGAAAGATTTATGACAGAATTATCGTCTGCAGTTATTCCTAATGAACCTATTCACTTGCTACTTCTTTTACTTGTCAGGTTTCTGACTTTTGCAGTGCCGAGCATCGTTTTATTTTCTGACTTGCGAATACAGCTTTCGCATAAGAGAAAGACTCTGTTAGGTCCCATATACGTATGCTTCTCAAACTTATAGGGGTGCTTCTACTGGAATGGAGCAAGATATTATTATTGAAGGGTTTAACCAAAGTGTCAAAAATCACGGCGTACGATACAAATATGTAATCGGTGACGGAGATTCAAATGTGTAGGCCCGCATTATAGAAAATGTAACATACGGACGCACTGTAGAAAAACTCGAATGTGGAAATCACGTAACAAGATGTTACACCTTTCAACTCCATAAAATTTCTTTAAATTTTACATATGAAATAGAAACAAAAAGAATGTTAAAGTCGCACCTTCCACGATTGAGCGTAGCGCTACGCTCTGCTCTTACCAACAACTCTAAAATTGGAGCAAGTGTCCAACAACTTCGGCAGGACTTAAAAAATGGATTATATCACGTGTTTGAACAACATTTATAGATTGTCGAACAGAATACTGTGTAAGAAAAAACCAAAATGAAATCAATTACATCCCGTTACTGAAGCAAAGTCAAATCTTTTCAGAAATATGTTCTGCATTAAATTACATTGCACGTTAAGGCGATCGCTTAGTCACTAATGCGATAACAAATTATGCAGAACAATATATTATGTCCCTCGCCTCAAAATTTTCTGGCGGGAAAAGGTCAATTTTCGCAAAAGAGGATCCTATCTACAGCAATGTCTAGGAGCTGGTTTGTCTTTTATAATGGCCTCTCTTGGCACAGCTACGCAATGTCTTCGAGAAAAGGAATGCATTTTCAAATCGAAGACTGAAGATTGCAGTAAGAAGAAGAAAACAAAGAAAGAAGCGGGTGTATGTTGCGAAACCTGTTACAAATACAGCAAAGCCAGATCTGAACAAGAAAGATTTTGCAATAGAGAAGCAGCGCATTTTGCATCAAATGGAAACCCAAGTAATTGATAGTAGAATTATAGAAACACAAACAAGGAGTCAACATGAAAGTTTACAGTGGAAAGCTATGCGCCGCAATCGACTTACCCTTTCGAATTTTGGAAAAATACGTAAAAGCAAAAATACAACCTCTTGCCATTGTGCTGTAATAGACCTGATGTATAAAAATAATAGGGAACTCCATACCACCCCAATTGTTTGCGGAAGAATAAACGAAAGAAATGCAATACAACGATATGAAAGTGTCACTAAAAAAAGTAATACCATGCGGATTATTTATTTCCAAGCAATATCCATTCCTGACCGCTTCTCCCGATGAATTACTGGAGGATGGAAGTAGTGTGGAAGCTAAATGTTTATAGTCAGTCCGCGATCAAGCCATCAAAACTGTTTTATCGCAGAATTCAAAAAAGAAGTTACGTATTTTTAATAGTAATGGTGTTATTAGCTTGAAAAAAACACATAATTATTTTTTTCAAATTCAGGGGTAGCTGCACATTGCTGGTAGGTTCTATTTTGATTTAACTTTATATACTGATACAGACATTAAGATTATTAGAATAGCGGAAGATACTGAATTTTGGGATGAACATATGGTTTCTAAATTACAAGAATTCTTTTATGAATGTGTATTGCCGGAGTTAGTTGATCCAAGAGTACCAAGAGGGATGAAAATTCGAGATTCTCCAAGAATTATTGCAGCTCAATCCAACAAGAAAATAAAGAAAGGCATTGCTACTAATGAAGACTTATAGTGCTAAAATGAGCAATTGCTGCTAATTTTGTCTCTAATAGTTAATCGAATGCTTACTTTTTTGCCGTTTTAGAGATTCTAGTAATAATTGCAGTACGTACTGCTAAAATTTCTAACATACCGTATACGGGTGGGACTAAATATATAATTTTTTAACATAAGAAGAACATTATAGTTCAATTTTTCTTTTGTTTATCAGATTGTGTTCACCAATTTTGTTCTTCTAGATTAGCCAGATCTTAATCTTATACTGTGCGGCGGTCGGAATAAACTTTTTTTTGTCTAAGTTTCTTGTTAGTTTATCCGTATATGGTACTTTCTGATTGCGGTACATTTTTAACACCCTGTATAATTTATGTAATAAATACTGAAGTTTTGTATGTTCCTTTATAATAAAACTGTTTTTAAGAAAAAAAAACTTAAAAACAGAAAAAATGTCTGCGTAAGCGTTTTTATTTTTTAATCTAGGTTAAGTACGATAGGATTATTTTAATTTCTTAAATAATAATTAATCATGCCTTTGCCGCATCTACTAAAGAAGTTTGACCGGAGTGACTGTTTATAAGCGTTTTGTGATTACTGATCACTGATGAGAACTTGAACTTAATGCCTGCTTTTAAAGTTTTAACTATTTCCAGTTTCTGTACAGCAAATGTAAAAAATTAAATGGGTCTTTTGTTAAAGATCAATTTTGCTACCTTTTTCTGCATTAGTATTAATCATACAATAATGAAATTTTAGTGATCAATACATATTTATAGAAAACCAGAATTTTGGTCCGGTTCAGCGCCGCGGGATGTCTTTGTCACGCAGTTCACATAACAGATTAGTTTATTTGGGTATCTGCAGCAGGTACTTTTAATGTGTTCTTCTAGACTTATGAATGCTTAAAAACACGTGCGTTTTAGAAACAAGTTTTGATAATATTGCAGTCTTGGTATTAACTGTAAAAGGTGTGATTCTCTGCTACACCTTCTTAAAAATATCATAAATGCATTAGTATTGCCATCTCGTGAATTGCCTAAACTACGATTTCTTTTCTGCAACCTTAAGTCCGATGTTTCAGGGAGTGAACTTACAGGTCATCCTAACCTAAAACGTTCCTAGATCCTGTGTAGCTCTGTCTTTGTGATACAGAATGTTGAATATTCGTGAAAAACTGTTGTTTATTTCGAATACGACTTTTTCTATCAGGTTCAATATGTATGTAATATTAATGAATTTATTACGTATATTGATAATAATTTACTGCTATGGTTTTTATCTTTGTATAACTTTTGTTCTTTAGAGAAACTTAAAATCCCTAAGTGGTGAATAAGGCAATGCCCTTACTAACTTATGCCGGCGGGTAGGCGGGAAATAAAATACCATTCGTGGGTCAACAAGTGGGGTGGATGAGACTCCTAAGCTATAGAGAAAGCGACTCATCTTAAAGAAGGAACTCTGACAAAAACCCTTGTCTTCCAGGTTGGGATTAAGGAGATGGGTTTGCTTCCCATCACATGGAAAAAAGTATTCAAAAGATTTCCTTCAAAACAACAGACGGCTGTAGAAGTCGATGACAAAGCATGCGGAAACGGATACATGGAATATTCAAGGACTAAGTACTAAAACAAAGAAGGTATTTAAAAAACTAAAGGAATACAAAATAGATATAGCTGCCCCCCCCCCCCAGCGAAAAAACCAAGATACAGGAAATGAAAATCAAGGAAAATGTATATTCTTCTATACAGTAAACAAAAACAATAGAGCTAAAGTGAATATAGGTCCAGCAGCACATAAACATAGAAAAGAAAATATAGAAAATTATGAAGAAATAAATGTAAGATTGATAAAACTAGAATTGAATATTTTTGACCAACCTATGGTAACAATAGCGGCACCAAATAATAATAATACCAGCATCAATCTTACAAACCAATTTGAAAACTTAATGACAACTCTTCTAGCTAACATTAGTAATCGGAAAAAAGTTATATTGATGAGTGATGTGAACGCCATGATAGGTAGGAAACAAAGTGATTGTGTAATAGGTCACTTTAGAGAAGAAACAGTAACTGTTAACTGGCAAAGTGTGATCGAATTCTGTGCAACATATTTCTTAAAAATTATAATAGATACTTTGCACACATAGATATCCATAAGTTCACCTGGATACGGTCCACGGGAAAATTAAAATCAATCATTGACGTAATCCTAAGACAAAATAGGAAGATGAAAACAATAGATATTAGAGGATATAGAGAGGCAGAGTGTAGTAGAGCAAGTAGAATTCAAGATATAAACAAAGAAAAACCACAATAATCACGTTATAAATTACGTCTGATAGAAAAAAGCAATCAAGTTCCTATACAAACTTAGACTGGCATATAAAAAAAAAATAAAAGAAAGACAGCAAAAAACAAATATGAAATTTTAAAGAAAGCAATACTTAAAAACCTGGTGAGGCTCTAGGATTAGAGGAGAGAGAAACAAGACCTTAACTGTATTGGTGGAACCGAGAGATAGAACAAAAAAATAAGGAACCCAGAATGATGAAAACCGAAAGCTATATGCTCAAGCCAGTAAAGAAGAAAAGAAAGGATAACAGGTAAAATCTGAAAAACAGGCTTACTGCCCGATACAGGGGGTCGGAACATGTTCGATCCCGTAGCTCTAAACCGGAGATGGGCGTGGTTGAAAATGAACTTACCTCAAAATCTGAAAAAGGCTCTATTCAAGCTCAAAGAAACTCAACTCGTAATTAAAAATGTCAGAAACCTAGGAGTCAGCCTAAAAAGAAACGTCGTGTTACCAACGTGACCCCACGTTGGAAACACTCAGTATAAAGATAGAACAGTAAACACTGCACATAAAAAAATAACAATACTTACTCACATTCAATGCTTATGCTTAAATGTAGTTGATCAAATAAATAATATGTGCACAACTAATGGGCACAGCCAACTTACACTCGATGATCAGGTCCTTTGATCTTTACTGCTCATCATTCGTTCATAAATATACGAAAACAATAACAACATGTTAAGTAAATAATGAAGTGGTGGCTCCAAATCGCGCACCATTTACTGCATCCCAACCTGGTTCACATCTGATCACTACATAACAGGTGTTTAGTTTGAACTTGACATTAGCTCGGATTTTACAGCGGGAGCTAGCAACCAAGAAGGTTTCTTTATTTTAGCGGCTTCATCACCGTCGCGAAATGTTTATAAATCAGTAAACTTAAAACGTTATCTAAGCATTGAAACATCAAGCATTTGTTCTTACAAGGTCTTTAAAAAACAAATTGTTCTTCGTGAACCATCAAAACAAAGTATTTTCGTTAAATAAACTAGTGTCCATAGATATTACTGAAAATTCAATCGAATTAACGGACAATCACTCCAAACTTTAAACGGAGAAAAATGTAAGTTTTTTACAACGGACAACAGAATAACTTTGATACAAAAACAGCATGGGGAATGCGATAATAACTAGAAGTATCCAGTTTTAAGACTGACCGACCTCACACAACATCTAAGAGCTACTTCCTGTAATTTTCGCCATTCCTTACGCAAACTTGTCTTGAAGCTGTAAATCTCGCCTACCAACACGCCACAAGCAAGAATCAAAGACCGATTCACGCTCGTATGCAAATAAATACAAGGCAACCTCCATCTCGAATGGAAAATCTTCAAGGCATGTCAGTACATTGTGACGCGGGCTAAAATTCCCGCCAAAACTCTTGTCAGCATACGCGGTAAAACTAACAGGAAAGATTTATCAAAAAATCCTTTGTGTAGACAACTAAATATCCGTACGTGCTTTGACAAACGTCGCTTTGGAATTGCCAAGAAATAAATAAAATAAAGAAAGAAATTAATTCTTTACCACAATGAAATTTAAATATACACTAAATTTATAAATCTAAACAAAATCTAGAATTAAAATCGAAGGAATTTCAATGTTATAGAATAACATTACAAAAAATGTAAAGAATACAAAAAATTAATTGTTGAATCATAGATGCAGAGAAGTTGAAAAGAATATTGGTGAATCAAGAACCAGCGAACCTAGAAAATATTAAAAAGATAAAAGATAGAATAAGTATGCCCACCATACCAATTGACTAGTGAAAACGATATTATTCAGAAATGTTAAAAGAAGAAAGATCCGAATACAAAGAAAACATCTTTAGAGAGACAGGAACGAAATGGAAATAATCAAAGCTTTAAGTTATACACAAAATGAAAAAAAGTGCACTATGTTTGGTAATAGAAATATTAGAAGACATTTAATTTATGCTTAAAAGAAAGAGGCGCTCTTCTTAAGAAATGGAATTTATCTTCTATTCATAAAAAGGGATAGATTCTATAAGACGAAGCTTACTACAAATGTAAAGATAAAAAAAAATGAAGATAGAAAAACTATTGTGAATGAAATAAAAACCCGAAGATTGACTTGGTATGGACATAGAAGACGTATGGAAGATACATGATGGTCAAGAAGAATGGAATGGCAACCACCGTGTAGAAAAAAAAAGAAAGGCTCAGAGTTGAATGGATGACACAAATTAAGAAAGATATGCTAAGAAGAGAACTAGAAGAAAATCAATGGGAGGATAGAAAAGTGTGGCGTTTGGGATGCGAGAAACGGCCTCTGTCAGAATAGTCGTGAATGGCATACTACTAGAAATTATTTCATTAGTGGCATTAGTCTTACAGTAATAGAACTTAGAATTTTGAAAATCATAAAAATAAAAATCTTCTAATAATGTCAATTTGCCTACCGCAAGCTGATTTTAATTTAAATTGTAATTATTCAAAACATTCGTACCAAATTTCATTAAAAATCAATTTTATAGACAAATTAATAGATAATAGTACTTTCTCATGCAGCGAGTTAAAAAAAACCGTAAATACCTCAATCAAAATAAGCATAGAAGTCAGAAAGCCAGGTTAAGTACAAAAACTTATAGATAGAAATTGAAATTTCTTGGAGAAGCAAATCTAATTTTGGTCTCCTTAAACATTGACGGCATGGAATTTTGTTTTACTCCGGAGCATGCAAGATGCAAATAGAATAAACAAACCTGCTTTCCTTACGAATCTTCCTTCTGATCAATAAAATTAATTGATCATGAGGTTGATCTTGAATGGCTCTTAGCAGAAAAAAGAGGTACAGATAAATGTTATTAGTTTGAATTTCTACGAACAGAAAATTTGGAGTTTCAGACAACTTTAAGAAAATGGCTGTAGATCTTAACCACGGTTTTGATGAAAATGAAAGTATACAGAAGCAGTAGAGCAACTCAGATTTTCTGTACACTATCGTATTTCGTGCTGCAGTTCTGAATTCCTCTTGACGTTCAAAATTCAATACTATCTCCGAAACCGTACAACAGCAGTCAAAATGCTTTCTAAAAGTGGAAGGTTTAATAGCTTAGCATAAAAAAGCGAAGATAAAATCAGCAGAATATCCTAATATAAACAGGCGAGGTACAAATAGAATGAAAAGTTTGAAATTGGGAAAGCTGGGTAGTCGTATGTGGGGTTTCCTTATTCTGGAAGCTTCGATGAGTTGACTTGAGTTGATATTTTCAGTGAATTATTATTGCTTTGTTTGTCAACTAAACCTGACTTTGATAAATCCACGTAAAAACAAAATTTATAAATTATTTCTTGATGTTAGACCTTTCATCAGGTATGGGCAATTGACGGGTGCGCTTATCAATTTGACATTTAAATTTGACTTTTGATACAGGAATAAAATCTTCCTTATTTAAAATGAAGTCTGAGCTTCTGTATGACCCAGCCTATTTTTGACTTCTAGACTAGCCATGGTTGTAGGCTGACTTTCATCATACTTATGTTTGGTATCTGAAAATCAAGAAGTATTGTAAAACCTGTCATTTAATGAATCGATCTGGTTTGCAGACGTATTAAAGAGCTAGGAAGTCATGGGACCAAAAAGTGAGGTTCCGATTCTCTTGTCCTGAGGAGAATAATTTGCAGTTTTCCGATATAAGTGTATGCAATGCAAGATTCACAGGTGAGAAACCTAAGAAGAAATTTTGTAAATAAACGGATTTGAATACTTTCAGTACCCAAGCTGCAATTGAGACACACTCGCCAAGATACAATAGTTTTGAAAGAGACGAACAAGGCAATTTACTAGACAAATTGGGATCAAAAACTGGCCTTGGCCCAAGAATACTTCAGTGCTTTCTGCTTCCTAAGAGGAACTACAACCATATAGATCAAAAATGAATAAAATGAGATTTCAACTCGTTATACGAGAAACAGGAAACAATTTATAGATGAACCGCCAACGAAAAGAGCTGGAAAGTTTTTATGTAAACCTACAATAGCGTTACACTGGAGAATTGTCTATCAGAAACTTTTTGCGCAATATGAAATCTTTCGCTAGCGTTTTAGACTGCAGATGTAATGGAACCTAAGGGTTTTAGTCACCACTCAACATAGAATGTGTATCATCTGGTTGAAGGCACTATCGTACCACTTACACCGAGAGAATAACCACAAAAAAAATATAAAACATTTTCATACTACATAATAAACAAGCAATATCTTACACATAACAAAACGGCGTCTTACATAGAGCCACCATTGCAGCACCTTTCTTAATTTGACCCAAGAAATAAATTTGATATTACCAGATGATATCGCAAACGAGAAACTAACATCCTGGATAAATAAACAGTAATAAACGAGTATTGTCAGTATTACGGTATAATGCATAACGACAGAATGACAGAGATGTCAATTATGAGAGGTTAATGAGGGAAGAACTAATTCGCAAAACTGAAGGTTTTCTTTAGCCATTCAGAACCAAGAAGTAAAGACTAAAAGCTATGAGGAGGTCATTCTGAAGAATTCAATTTCAACCTAAAATAAAAAATGCAGACGACGCATAAAGCATGTGGAAAATATCTTAACGTATAGTAAGAGGTTTACTTCGTTGACAGCAAACAAATACATCAAATGGCACAAATTTTAGCCAAAATTATACACCAAACGCTGACAAGTCATCTTAAACGGACACAGAACAAACAATCGTACTTCAGGTATCAACCTACCATAGTAGTGGAAATACAAATTATACTGGAATAAGGAAATAATACAGATAGAAAGATTAAACCAGAGCTATTACCAATAGACAAATGCAAAGAAACCACTTACCTTATTGAGAGTGCTCGTTGTTACAAACAACCTGCAACATTATGAGGAAGTTTCTCCAGTCTCGGCCAGTTCAGTGATCCATTGCG
Source organism: Ignelater luminosus (assembly GCA_011009095.1). Lineage (NCBI taxonomy): Eukaryota > Metazoa > Arthropoda > Insecta > Coleoptera > Elateridae > Ignelater > Ignelater luminosus. Next base: position 13,142 of record VTPC01001251.1, read on the forward strand.
CCCAAGGGTGGAGGTCTTAGAGGCATATCCCTCGGTACCCCTTAGCCGCTGCCGTCAGTGTTTGCTGTTTGCATTTAAAGATCCCACTTGGTACAGCGAATTGGCGCCTTTTTTACACAGATCTAAATTTATATAGAATGGATTTGAAAAGTGTCTGCAATACCCCAAAATATCATCAGGATAGGCGTTAATATCTAGCAATCACAAACCAATAGAACGGGAGTATCTCAAAATTATGCTCAACAGTTATTTCCATCTTTCACCCATTAGCTATTAACAGCAGCTTTATTTAAAATCTACAAATGGCCATTTAGTGTTTAGAATTCTATCCACTAGTGTCGATAACAGGACCAAAATGTTTGAAGTCATTTTCAGAAATATAAACGCATTATTATAAGAATATTCCACTTATAATGTCGAACACAGGAATAACTCCAAAAGCATTTGAAGAAAGTCTTTCAAAACTCAAACTACCCTTAAACCGTCATACAAGTGTTCTAAAACCTATAATGCTAAAGGCTTGCAATACAGTTTAAAGTTTTCTAAAAATAGTATGAAAGCAATAAAGCAATAACAGTGAAAAGGCGTCGATACTTCTTATTTGGTTATTGATCATGATGTACTATGCAAAATCAAATTACAGCTAGTAAATGTTAATTTCACTTATATTGTGAACGTTCGCGTATCATCTCCATAAACTTTCAAATTAAACCGCAAAACACTTCTGCTAATATTCCTGCTATCAATGTTCAAACCCCTTAATCATCCCAGTTAAGCAAGTTATTTAAAGCGTGCATCCTAGAGTTGATTTAAGGAAAGAGGAAGTTGTATTAGGTTACACTTAAATATATAATTAATATCATTGGGTTAATAACCAAGGGAAAATTAATCTTAAACATGCCTAAAGCGCCGCTTTGGTTCTTGATCTTGTACGCCTTAAGCTTTCGACATTGAAGACACCATTTCCGATTAATTTCCTTTTCATTATTTACTTACTATGACCGGCTCCTTTGAAATTTGTCTCCAACCACTCCGAACGATATTCAATTTAATATCGGTTTTAGGAGTTTTGTAGTTTTTATATTGGGAATGTCGTGAAATCAAATTATTTCAACCTTTATCGGTTTTGATCTATTTATTTTAGATGTGAGAAAAAAACTATTTTTAGAAAACTTCAAGTTTCTGTATTTTGTTTTATATTCATAACCTTTTAAATGTTGGTATAAAATAAATTGCATTAAAGGCAGTAAAATATTAAAATTGAAATACATGAAATTTATAAATGTGACATTGCATTATCGATTTTGTATTACTAAGACAATCTTTTCACTATTTTAAGAAAACTTATTGAGCAAATATATTACTCGCGGTTACGGTCGTATACCTAAAAAAATAAGATAGCATGTTGGCAGATTTCAGGATAGAATTCTACAAGCAGGATAAAGTAAACGTATTTGGTGATATAAATCCCTTCTTGATGATACTTTCTTATTTTCTAGTTATTTATATTTGGTAATATCAATTTTACATTTTGACAAGGTATAGTGTACTTCTCAAAATCTTGTTTGGAACAAAGTTGTTTTTTAGCGTTGAAAACAGTAAATTTATAAAATGTTTCAAATGTTAGGTAACTATACTACAATGTAATCTCAATTAATAAATAAGTAAACCACAGGTATGTAAAATCAACTCAGATCAGTTAAATGATTTCTTTTCTTTTACACTTCCTGCTTTATCTTCAGTCAGATACTTGAATCTGCAAAATATCTACTGTTACAATCAACTTGATATCGTCAAATTCTGATTGTAAAACTGTTTTCACTGCATCTTATTAGCATTACAATTTTCCTTGTATCGGCAGAGTTCTCTGGAAGGAAGTTATGAATTATATCTAAATGATTTTATTTGAGAAAAATTTAACTTTGCAACTAACTGTTAGAACTTAGCTCCCATTTGTGTTTCTCTTCCTTTTCCTTTGTTTTTGCAAAAAAAAACAACTGGTCTAGTTTGATCCACTTTCACTCATTTTTCTGAAGATATCAGACAGTAAGTAGTTCAGTGCTAACTAACCAATCAGAAGATGGTATCGATCGACATCTATGAGACAATGATTGTCTATGAATTTCAGTTACTGCAAAGACGTTACTTTGTGTGGATCTGCTCTAGCAGTCAGGTTTAATAACTTTGAACTACATCAGCAAGATCCTTTGTAAACTTTCTAGGAGTCACACCAAAACATGTAGTGTATTCTTAAATTAGCGTGATATTAATTAAAGAAGTTTCAGTGAACTAGAGATTTTTAATCAGAATCCAAACAAATAAGGTATAATCCTGAATTTTTAGATAAACGTAGATTTTATCATTTTGCACAACGTATTAAGGATCTCCTTATCTGTTACCCAGTTGAAGTCTACGTCAGATTAAAATGTGTATTAGCACTTGTACATCTTAGCATTAAAAAATTCAAGTGGGTGAAGTTATATCTTGCGCTTGTAGAGTACTCTTTTATCCTAGAACAACTTGTGGAATGGATTTCTCGATGTTTTCCTTACATGTGTTTCTGGATCTCTCTTCAGCATCTAGCAGTAATCAACCATCATATTGACGTTCTTTCTGCCCTGGTATCTCCTTCTCATTTCTTTTAGATCTTGGTTAAAACGTTTCCTTTGCTCTTCAGTATAGTTCCCTAAATCTTGAGGAAAGTAGTCAAGATGAGAATCAAAAAAATGTAGTTTTACGCTCATTAAATATCCTAATCGTTCGTAACTTTTTATCAAGTCTGCAACAATATTGCTATAGCCTTCACTTTTGGTGTTTTCTAAAAAGTTTTCACAAACTTTTTGAAAGCTGAGCCAGGCGGCCTTCTCAGTATTTGACATGGTTGCAACTTAATTCTGGAAATTGTTCAACAATGTATTCGAAACATTTACCTCCTTTATTTAACACCTTCACAAATTGTTTCATTAGTCCAAGTTTTATATGGAGCGGAAGAAGCAGAATTTTCGAGAAATCGAGTAAAGGTTCTTCGACGACATTGTGTTCTCCTACATTAAGTGGGACTCTTTGCAGGTACTGGTTTTTTTTGTAGGATTTGCATGATCTCTGCTGTCCCATAGACACATGCAGCAAGGGCACTTCACAAAGCTAGACTGATGTCATAACATCTTCAATATGATTTTTAAATCCTCGCAAACTTGCCAATAAATTGTGCTCTGAATATTTGATTTTCTTTAAAATAAACGCAATATCTCCGTAATTTTCTTTCATAAGAATTAAGTGAGCTATTGGAACAGATGCATACTTATTTCCATTGTGTAGTAGTACCGCTTTCAGGCTTCGTCTCGAGGAATCTAGGAATAATCTCCACTCATTGGGTTTGTAAATATTAAGTTTCGATTCATTCATCAACCCTGGGGCATCTAAGCAATGAGGTTTCCTTATCTTTGGTACAGTATTTCCAAACTCGTTTTTCTCTTTCTCTGTATATAGACGATTTGGTTCCAGTTACTACCAAGTTTTGACTTTTAAATTCACTGATTAAGTCCTCAGATACCTCTTTTGGCATTGCGTATCTCCGAATTAAATTGTTTAGGTTATTATGAGTAAAAAGTATTGGAATTTTATTTTCTCCATCTGGAACATACTGTTCTTCATTTTCTTCAATTTTATTGTCGCTGCTGTTAAGTTCTTTAAGACTATCTTTTTTCTCTTCATTTTGCTCTACGTCGTCTTCTAGAATTTCCATTGATTTATTGACTGAATTTGATGTTATAGGTTTCGTCATTGTACAAACACCGCGTATTTTATTTTCGTTTTATTTTTCGAATTGAAACCCTTCACTGCTGTATTACAAAAGTAACAACCCTCTTTTGACTGAGCTCTGTTGTCATACTGTTGGTGTTATAAATTTGAGGACTATGCTATTTTTAGTTGTCTTCCACCGATCTAGAAAAACAAGCGCAACATATTATATTAGGAGCCCATGTCGTATCCTCGTCAAGGACCTTCCTACCAAAGCATTCGTGGTATATACTTTTAGTCGCTTCTGAAATCTTGTTACGCCATTTCGATACTTCAAATTTACAACAAACGTAACAAAAAACATTCGGGTCCTCATCACAATGATGACTTCTTGTAGCCTCATACTTCTCATAGGACAAGTTACCAACTATTGAGAAGCAACGGTTGCATGATGACCAGCCGCCAAAACTGGGGTTCTTAGCCCCTGCTTCATAATACATTTTCTATCTCCGCCTACCATGACGGCATGAACGCCGATATTTAGGGTCGTCGCCGAAATGATACCGTTGTCCACCGTTACCACGTGGAGGTGCCCTGGATGCAGGAGTTTTTGTATCTACGTGTTGTTGGACATTCTTATTGGACGAAAACTTAAATTGAGCAATCATTTCGCCAATTTATGCGGTTTTCTAAGTTGTCTTCGCAATTTAATAAAAACTAGTGGTGGATAATGCCTCATGAATGCGAAACTTGTATTTTTTGCATCAAAATACATAATGTTAAAGTTCACAAGTGCTAATGCACATTTTAATTTGACGTAGACATCAACTGGGTAACGAGTTTTCCATTTTATGAGGTTTTTTAGGTTATTTTTGCGATTTGCTAAAAACTAGTGGGCGATGGAGCTAAACAGGCATCGGATTCGTGTTCAGCACGTCGAAATGCATAAGGATTACCATATGGGGTCTCAAAAACAGACCACTTTTTTATTTTGTTTGCCTGCGAATCAGACCCATTCGGCTGGCTGCAATGTGATCGGACAAACACTCTGTTCCAGGAGGGGACCTCTAGTTTTCTAAAAAACACAATTCTAAAACCCAACAAACTCCCTACCGATTCGTCCATGTGAAGTGAATATTCATCGAAAAAGCTTTCGAAAGAATCTACGCTGTTAGACTTATATAATCTTCAATATCCGAGAACAAAATCACCATCTACCATTTCATAGCTACCGATTGACGTTTGACTTGATCATGCTACTGCAAGACAGTATTTGTTGTAATGGTTTGAAGGTTGGACTCTGCGTCGTTGCTAACCTCATCGAACAAAACAAATCAGCGTTCTTCAAGATCCTTTGCTCACTTTGACTCACGTCTTTCTGGTTTTCCAGAACATGCTCAAGTTTGAATGATAATACGAGGGCTGCTTTTTATATTTCTGGCCTTGGCAACACTGACTGTTTCCAGGCGTCAGCTGACATTTCCGGTGTAAACTTTAGATTGTTGAACATAACCTCAGCCACAACATTTTGTCATTTGAGTGCGATTAGTGTTGTTTGCAGTTAATTGAAAAGTGCATTCCCTAGTAAAAAATGGAATTGACCCGTGAACACTTTAGTGCAATTATTTTTCATAACTTTCGACGTGGATTATCACGACAAGAGTGCATCAATGAACTTAATACATTGTATAGCGATGAAGCTCCATCCTACAGCACTGTAAAAAACTGGTATAATGAATTCAAACGTGGCCGATGTTCACTCCAGGACGAAATCCGTGAAGGCCGTCCAAAATCTGTCGTTGTGCCTGAAAACATCGATGCTGTGCGTAAACTGATTAAAGAAGATCGTCATGTGACATACCGTGAGATTGAGGCATCTTCGGGCATTAGTATGACTAGCATCAACAAGATATTACATGATCATTTGGCCGTAAAAAAAATTTGTTCCCGTTGGATCCTGCATAACCTAACCAATGCTCAAAAGAAGGCTCGCGTCGACTGGTGCATTGAAATGTTGAAAACATTTGCGAAAGGTGCATCAAAGGCTGTGTATAACATCTGCACAGGTGACGAATCATGGATCTACGCATATGACGCCGAAACAAAACAGCAATCAACTGTGTGGGTCTTTCAAGACGAGCCAAATCCAACAAAAGTTGTTTGCGGAAGAAGCACATCGAAGCAAATGGTTGCCTGTTTCTTTGGCATTACCGGTCATGTGGCAACAGTGGCGTTAGAGCAACGTAAGACGGTCAACTCTAAATGGTACACAACCATTTGTTTGCCAGAAGTCATTGGAGAAATTCGGAATACTTCAAAGAAGAGGCGAATCATTCTTCATCATGACAATGCAAGCTCTCACACCGCTGCTCAAACAATTGAATATTTAACCAGCCAGAAGGTCGAGTTGATGGACCATCCACCATACAGCCCTGATTTGGCACCCAATGACTTCTTTTTATTCCCGTACATCAAAAACAAACTGCGTGGTCAACGATTTTCAACACCAGAAGAAGCCGTTTTTTGTTTTACAACGCATATTTTGGAGCTGCCTCAAACATAGTGGAAAAAGTGCTTCGAAAATTGGTTCAAACGCATGGAAAAGTGTATCAATCTTAATGGAGAATACTTGGAAAAACAATAAAACTAGTTTCGATCATAAATACTTGTTTTTTCATTGTTAGGCCAGAAATATAAATAGCAACCCTCGTATAATGCTGATACTGCATGTCCCCTCTTTTATTACTCCAGGTTTCTTTCCCGAACGCATGGTTAGTGTTTTGATTAAATAAAGCCAAACCTCACAAAAATTCAAGCGAGTTCTCCATCACAGAATTGAACTGAGACTGTGGTATATCCTTTCAGCTCTATCCCGGGTTTTTATTGGCAAATTTTCTTTTTTCATTCTCAAGCTGTTCCACGTTTACAAAACTTACATTTGCCATATCTTTTTCGTCAAAGTTCCTTACTATCTGGTCAAACGACTCTGGGCAGAAATATTATTGGCCTCATCGAGTCACAACTGCAGGTGTAAGCTTGTGATTTGACCAGGATAGATCAATGAATGCGTGGCTCAAATTTCCAAACCGCAACGTCTACAGATCGTTTGTAGTTTTCAAGGTGGATTCCACTAGTGAAAAAACAGTATGACGTCTAAAGTCTAGTTTTTTATGCAACTCACTGAACATAAAAAATCAAAACCTCACAACACTATAATTATTATTTATTTATCTCTTCTTTTTCTTTTTTTCCCTGTACATCCATTGGCTGCAGCCATCTGCAGATACTATCGTTACAGAAAAAAGAACACGCCATTAGTGTGGGAAGATTTGCAGTACTTTTTTCAAATAATCCTAGTTTCTAGATCGTTCACCATTGCCTTTGACAACAAATAACAAGACAATCACCATAATTAGTATCACTTTGTGCTTTATTTTAGTCTCTGGTCATAAAACCTTTTGTATTTCAGAAAGATCTATTGGCGCTCTCTGATTTATTACGGCATTAAAAAGTTTTTTATTAATTTGTTTAATTAAAAAGTTTTTGCATTAGGTTTTCCAATATTATAGACGATGATTCTCCTGATTCTCAGCAGGTCGGGTACCTTTGTGCTTCTAACAGCGTTTTTGTGTTGTATGTGTTCTTAAGTCACAATATTATTATTTAATACAGTTGATTGTTGTGCAAATCTAGCCTTTAAGTATTTCAAGAAATGTAATAATCAAAATGGTGCCTATTAAAAATTAAATTTGATATTTATTTTTTATGTCATGTGTTAGCTGAGTGGTTAACCTCATTTCACTTCAAGTGTTCTCTATCTTCTAACATCATCAAATTAACTTATTTAGTATACAGAACTCCGTGCATTAGTTTGTAATATCGTAACTCATAACTTTATAACTAGCAGTACAACGTCAAGCGTTGTTAGAATAATTTAAAAATGCAAATTGTTTCAGTTTATCTCTAGAAGTTATTTGTACAGTTTGTAGAAAACCTTGTAAATACTTGTTTGGTTGAAATAAAAAAAAATACAGCTTATGTTACAACAGGAACAAACAAGTAATTTTAGTAGCAAGCAGAAGGGCAATCCATTATTGTACATACTCCACTAAGCTTGACTTTGACATGCCATGCTGATAGTGGTAAACTTTATAATGTATAAGTTTGAATGGGATTCCTATTCTGAACAACACCTTGACAGAAACGTAGATGCATTACTTAGCAGACCAAGTGCGGTTTGACACGAAAGCTTCTCTACCGTGTAAAAACTCAAAAGTTTGATAGTTTGAAAGTGGCTCGAAGACCGGGTGAATATTTCCATATTATAACGAATGTTGAGGCAATTTGAGCTTTTTGCGTAAAGCAACAAATTTAAATTATGGAACCTGTGATTCAGAGTATGAACAAAGCAGGGCGATAATATACGGTCAAACTAAAAGGGAAGCGTCATAAAAGTGGTGTGGGAAGGTTAGCTACCCGGAAGGTCCCTAAAATATTATCAACGAAACAATAGGGAAACTTCCGACACACTATACACCAGTGCTACTGTAAAACAAATTAAAAATATTACAGCTCTCAACTCTTGCAGCCAAAAGCGAGAAAGGGTGAAATACGGGAACATAAAACTGCGGTGTCAGTTGCGCGAATTTTATTAAATGAGATGTGATGAGAATGACCAATAGCGCCCTTTTAAACTTAAAACTAAAAAATTTGCGGGCTTTTGTTCATAATATGTTGTTTTATTATTGAAAACTTTTGCATGTGTATTCAAACTGAATACATTTATATTTAGATGCCTTTCATAAACAAAAAAGAGTACTCATTTATTTTTAAAGCTGTTAGTTTTCAAACTTCGTTGAAGTCAAAGTACATAGTGCATAGGAGTAGTACAGAGGATAATTCTGCTTGTAAATAATTAAGTTTGAAGTTTACGTATCTGTTTTACTAGCTACGTAATTGTAAGTGGATTTATTTGTGTCACTAAACTTTAATGTGTACTATCCTGGGATGTTATTTATTATTAATATGCAAAGGAACTATTTTCAGTACATAATTCTTTGTGATTTTCTTTACGAGATTATCAACTATTACTTTGATACTTTGCAAATTCCATCTTTGTCTCTATGAGAATCCTTTTTATCTCAACACTGTTTTACTAATTCTATAGCATATCTATTATGTATGTACGCTTTCTTATTTTAAGTAGATCTTCTTAATGGACTATGCTGTGTCTACTGGTTCTTATGTACATCCCACATTCTTTTCTTTATTTTGTTTTTATACTTCCATGTCTTCTATTTCTTCTATGCATTTACTTCGTCCTTACTATACAATTCTTCATTAAAGCCACGACGTTTTGTATGATAAATGAGGTATTGAATTTGCCAGATTGTGATTTAATTAGTGTTCCATGCTTAAGTGTGGATTTTGGTGATCGATAATGAGCATTTTAATTTGGCATAATTGTATTATCGATTATAATAATAATAATTTATTAACGGACATCCATTTACAAACAAATCTTATTAAAACATTAACCAAAATAACTACATATACATAATGTAATGTAGAATAAATATAAATATAAAATATTGCTACATATTTAGTGCATTTCTTAAGGAGCACTTGAATTTGTTAAAGGAAATACCAAAGAATTCCAAATCATTATGTGTACATGCTAAGTGACATATTCTACAGGAGAATTTGCACCATATGCAGTTCGATGGAAAGGAATATTGAAAATTGGGAAATTACGTAAATTGGTATTTTTTATGTTCAAAGAAAAAACATTGAAGTATTTGAGAACAATTAACAAATCCATTAAATACTTTAAACAAAAAACATAAATCGTAATAATTGCGGCGCACATGCAATAAAGATAGGCCAAAGTAATGTAAAAGATCACTATAACTGTAACCGTAGTAATCAATTCGGTACTTGTAACATAAAAATTTTACAAATCGTTTCTGTGTTGCTTCCATTCTATTTACTAATGTAATATAATATGGGCACCAAATGGTTGTGCAATACTCCAGAAGTGAACGAACTTGAGACGTATATAGTATAATTAAAATTCTTAAATCTGTGAAATCAGTACACTGACGCACAATAAATCCTAATATTCTATTGGCTCTGCTAAGTAGATTTGCAATATGTTGATCATAACCAGACATTGGAAAGTTACTTTAAAAAAGTAATTAGTTACAATTACAGTTACTTGATTTTAAAAAGTAACTAGTTACCATTACAGTTCCTGCAAATATGTAACTAAGTTACTTTACCGTTACTGTCAGTTACTTTAATTCTATAAAGAAAATAAAGAAAAACTTTTTAGAATCCATTAAAATTCAAGGTGATTCTAATTAATTTTTCTTTGTATAAGCTTACTGTACAACTCTTAGAATTACACAATATGAAAATATGTATTTTCTGAACATCATCAAAACTAAATTTGAAAATCGATTATTCGAGTAACGCACAAGTAACGACCTGAAGTCGTTACCGTTACACGCTTTTTGTAATTAGTTACAATTACTTTACTGCGTCTTTATAAAGTAACGCGTTACCTTTAGCGTTACTGAAAACTGTAATTAATTACAAGTAACGCGTTACATGTAACGCGTTACTTCCAATGTCTGATCATAACTAACACATGCATCAATAATAACACCTAAATCCTTAAAGCAAGTAACACTTTCTACTGCTATATTATTAATGTAATAAGTACAAATACCAGGTGATAACTTTTTAGAAAATCGTAAAGATTTGCATTTTGAAATATTTAATTCCAGATGGTTTTCACTACACCACGAAGTCAAACAATCCAAATCAGCCTGTAACAAATGATCTGAACCAACAGCATCAGTACGAATGAAAAGTTTTAAATCATCAGCATATAGCAAAAATTTGCTGGAATTGATAGAATAATTTATATCATTAATAAACAAAATAAAAAGAATTGGTCCCAAATGGGATCCTTGCGGCACGCCGGAAGTAACGTTAAACCATTCGGAGGTAGAATTATGAATAATAACTCTTTGTTTTTGCATGTTTAAGTAAGAGTAAATCCACGACAACAAGGGGTTTTTGAAACCTAATTTACTTAATTTGTAGATCAAGCGCTCAATATTGACTCTGTCAAATGCCTTATTAAGATCAGTATAAATACAATCAACGTTATGACCCAATTCTATAGTATGCAGAACATAATTGGTAAATAAGAAAAGATTTGTTAGCGTAGATCTACCCTTAACAAAACCATGCTGTTCATCAATTATAATGTTTTTTACGGATTGAAACAATTTATCCGTAACAATGGCTTCAAAAACTTTTGGAATTGCAGATAGAGTACTAATTGCACGGTAATTACGAGCATCTAACCGATCTCCCGTTTTAAAAACAGGAAAAACGTTTGATTTTTTCCACAATTCAGGAAATACAGAACTACTCAAAGAATTATTAAACAAAATGCACAAAGGTTAACTAATTGTTTCCACAGCACTTCAAGAAGACTGCAGGAATATTATCTGGACCAGCTTTAGAATTAGCATCTAGAGAATTTATTTTATTGAAAATATCTTCTCTAGATATATTTAAATTGCAAAGATCTACAATTTCTTTTAAATTATTATCCCAAAGTTTACTTTTATAAGTATCATAGGTACAATAAACAGAATGGAAGTACTTTGCAAATACAGAGGCGATTTCAATCGGAGTATAACCCACAGAATTTTCATATCTAATACAGTTAGGTAAAGAATTATCTCCTTTTTGAGATCTAACATAATGCCAGAAGTGTTGAGGATTTTCTAAAATATTATTCTCAATGCTTCTTATGTTATTTAACCTACAGTTATTGATAGCAGTTTTACATTTATTTCTTAAATCCTTAAATACATTGTAATCTATAGGAGATCTAGACTGTTTGAATTGTTTATGAGCGATTTTCTTTTCAATAATTAAAGATTTCGTACTATCATCAAACCATTTAGGAAAATTAAACTGCTTTTGCATTGGCACTCTTTTTAACTTAACATATAAAGATATAACAGAATTAATAATGTCGTAGAAAATATTAACAGATTCCTCAATTGAACTAAAATTGTTTAGTATATTCCAATCAATATTGTCTAAATGATTATTAATCAACTCATATGGTGCATTCTTAAAGTCTAAATAAAATATCTCACCATTGCTAAGAGTTGACTGAGAACAATTCTTTACATTTAATACAAAAGAAGGATGATTTATGTCAGGTTTAGTTAAATGTGGCCATTGATAAATATTTACAAAATCCACGTTACAAAATACTAAATCTAAGATAACATTATTAGCATTATAAATATAATTCTTTTGAAAAAAACCATAAAACGTAAAATTATCACAAACAATTTCTTCTATCTTAGAGTGTACATTAACTGGAATTAAAGTATCACAGAAATTATCACAATACCATGTAATTTTTGGTAGGTTATAATCACCTAAAACACAAATGATACTATCAGGATAAGTTATGGTAATCTCCGAAATTAATTGAAGATGACCTTCATATAAAGAAATATCCGAATTTGGTGGAAAATAAACAACTCCCACTATCAGATTTTTACTAGCAAGATGAACACAAGTCCATATCTCTTCCCGATCTTTTACATCAAGATTAATTAGAAAAGATGACAAACTCTTTTTGACTGCGATAAGAACTCCACCACCCCGTTCTTTGCTCGTTGTTTTAGGATTCCTGTCTTGACGAAAAACATTATAACGTCCGTCAATAATCTCTGAACTGTTAATTTCCTCATTAAGCCATGTTTCGGAGAGACAAACCACAGTGTGATCTTCGCTTAGTACACTAGTAAATATTTCATTAACTTTTGTCCTAAGACCACGAACATTTTGATAAAATATGTTTATGTCGGATGCTTCGTGGGAATTGCCCTTTGAAAATTTTTATCATTATTTAATTTCTGATGAACGGGAGCATTATAAAATTTCCGAACAGCAACACCTTGTGGCCAAAAGGATGCATTAAGTAAATGCGATAAATAAGACGATTCCGCAGTGACCTTAAAAGAACTGTAGTGTTCAGGATATTTAGCGTTTAGACGAGTAACCTTGATTTTCAATGAACTGGTTTTTTTCATTATCTGACATCGTTATTAATTTACCAGTAGCATAATTCTCGATCTTGGTTTCATCAACATTTGAATTAACTCTTGTAACGTGTACATCATAACTACGGGTTTATTTTGTTGCTGCGGTGAAGCCCTCATCTAATTGTGAATTCGTAGTACCAGAGCCAATAATTAACTTATTACGAGAAGTTTTATTATTAAAATTGGAAACCATTCTGGCCGGTTCATGGTATTGCTGCGATAAGTTAACACGTATATCAGACGAACCATTCACAGCTGTAGCGTTTTCCACCTTCGAAATCTTTTTAGTAGCAGCGACAGAAGCGTAATTTGCAGTAACGGAAGGTTTATCAGAAGAAGAATTAACTTTGATTTGTTCATAAGAAGTAGTTTCTTTGTTAGCAAATAAACCATCTTTACTTAATAATCTCACTAAGTCAATGTTGCTTGATTTCAAATTATCAATCTGATCTCTTAGATATGCTACTTCACGCTGTAATATTTTTGTTTCTTCCATAACAATATTATTAATAATATCTAGGAACTCACCACTTTTCAAAAATGAAATTATTTCATATGTAAATGCTTTTGAATTTATTTGTGCACATTGAGTAGTGGCATTATCAGCTTCATTTAAGTTATAGCAATCTTTCTTATCACAATCAGGGCACAATACATTTTCTTCATCAAGAACCTTAACATTTAAGCGTTCTACACATTTAGGATGGATGATCACACCACAAACTTTACACTTAGGACCATTAACTGCTTTACTTTTGCAGTATAAACAAATGCGACCTTTCTCCGGCGCCATCTTGAAACGTTATGTTTCTTATATAAGACTACTCATGTAGTGTTGTCAACAAATCTTTTTCTAAAAGGCCCAATACTAACTCGACAAGAATGTTTCTTTTTATCAACTTCTATTTTACAAATTTAATACTTCTGGATTGGCTAACTTTTTCTAGAAGCTTACATTTTGCATTCTTGTTTTTAAGACTGTTTGCTTTTATCTTGGGAAATTTTATTTTTCGCCATTTAATCTAAGTCAGTTTATTTACGGAACTTATTCTGACAATCAAGCTGATTACTAAAGATCATATTTTGGGTAAAATGCCTTTTCATAATTATAATAGGCACTTCAATAATGATAGTAAATCTGCACGTCGTAGAAAAAATGTTACCTATTATATGGAAGAGACTTTATTCTGCCTAAATTCCTAAAGAAACAATTAACGGTCTAAAATAGGATTATTAATGACCTAAAATAAGACTTCTTGTGTTTTCGTCTACAATGTCCGGCAAAAATAAGGAAAAATCAAATTTACCGTCTAAGCAGCTCAACGTACGATCAGACAGCAACAACGATCCTAACTTCTAACTGCTTCTAACACTGCAAGTGCAACTACGGTCTTAAAACAATTAGATCACCACACACCCTTCAACGAAAACACTACCGTGTATCAATCAAACCTAGAAGTTTAGATTTGAAGCACTATCTTTCATAATTTGGTTTTTCGATTATGCGCCACTGCAGTTTTCTTCAAAAAATTGCCTGTTTAAAGATCTTAATTTAACAACTTTTTTTGTACATTTAAGATGATTATTTTAGGTACATTCTTTGTTTCTATAACGACCAAAAATCCGGTCTTTACTGATTACTAGTGTTTATAAGTCTTCAGAATTCTGTCGCTCTTAAATAAATTGTGAACGATATCAAGCTGACGTCTTCTATTTGATTTCTTACACAATTTAGAAAATCAGGGGATCACCACTGGGATCCCATTCCAGCAGTTAAAAGTTAAAAATCTCACTTTTTCTAATTTTTAATTTCAAAATCGTATTAAAACTTTTTTTTCATAAAGAAGTTTGTAACATTCTTATCCTTTTGTAGCATTGTCATTTTACAGGCATTTCGTTTCTTATCCATAAGTATTATTATTCTGAAGATTATTATTACTTTGTGTTTATCTTTGTTATGTTGCAAGAATTTTACGAAGTTTTATGACTTAACAACGAATTACAAAACAGTATATTCAAAACTATTACATAAAACAATAATAATTAAGCAACTTAACTCTGCATAAGAAGAGAACTTTAAACTATTGCTAAACGCCCATTATTTGCTATGGTATGGAGATGCCTCCTCACTTGCCTGAACGGTTTGTTACAGACAAAACTGGGATTAGTGTCCCATCGAAATAGCAAGCATATATAAAATATAATGTAATGCTAGCCTTTATACAGTCGAAGAAGCAGTAGAAAGTCGGTGACCTAATCTTGAATGGAAGACTCTACAGCTGGTTTTCGTATCTAGGTCACTAGACGAGATGTCTGCCAAGGTCGAACCGCAGGTTCGAGCGGTACACAAATAAACGAAATAGAGATTGTACTGCACTCTCTTTAGATACTTACTTTCACAATGACGGATTAAGCTAATAATATGTTCGTATGTGAAGGTCAACGTCACCTGGTTCCAGAACAGCTGATTCCTGAAATACTCTGTCAGTATGCTTATAACACAATAAAAACCAAAAGATAAATTAATAACATCTATTAGCATACTATTAAATGAATACAGAAAACAAGTTATAGCGTTCCTGGTTATACTGTTTGAAAAACTTGTACACAAACACGTATAAATGCAAGATAAACAAGTAAAAATACATATAGAACAAGTACACAAAAAATAAATCTGGTAGCATTAAGCTTATTCATATTTACGAATTAACAACCCAGTACACTGTATAAAACGCTGGTAATGTGAAGACAATACGCACATTTAGACAGTGAGTCATCCGTAAATATTATAAATTCTGCGGTCATTTATGAAAGAAGCCTGAATGATATAACGTGGGAAATATACACAGTAGCGATAATCTATCTGGGTTCGTCACTGCAGGTGTTTTACATTGAACTTTGGATCCAGATATTTACTCAAATAAATCGTTGAACAAAAATAATTCGACCAAGTTATAAAATAACAAGAATTTACGTTATCAGAACCTAACATAAATAAACGGTTAAGCCAAGAATTGAATTCCTAAGTTCTGTTCATAAATGCACAAACTAATAAAAAGGTTGATAATATCTCGGAACAAGTTCGTTACGTTACTAATCGATAAACAACAGGTTTCTATTAACTAAACAATAGTATAAAGCTTTTCACTACTGTGAAACAATACGTCGAGCTTTTCACTACCGTGAAAGGATCTCATAAGATTCTTCACCACTGTGAAGCGATGTTTCAGTAATCTTGGCTGTAGGTTACCTTTATCCAAAGCAGCTGGTGACGAGACGATATTATGCAAGTGCATTCGCAAATAATTGCGGCGGTACATTGACAAGTTATATGCGTCAACGTTGCTTCTTCATAAAAGATAGTTTGAAAAGCGTATAAGTGGAACTAATCTGTTGACACAAAAAGCACTTAACTCACGGCACTGGTTCACATTAAGTTTAACTTATAAATACATTACTTCATAGGAATGGACGACTTCCACATACGTTTGTAATTTAAAGAGATATGTGAATTGTCCTTAAGTATCTAGAAAGAGCGAGGCAGTAAAAATCTCGTAGAATTTTCTATAAAATGTTTAGGTATAACGATAAAGACGATACGGTAGTTTACTGAGAGTTCGATGTGAATTCGCTTGGGAGGTCCACCGGGCTGGCGAGGTATTTGGAAGATGCTTTACAATAGCGACACGTCTAGTACATTCCAGGGATTGTCGATAGGATATTTAGCGATGACAGAAATTATTTGCGAGGTTTTCACTCAGCCAAATTATCACCTTAATAGAAATTAGCTAACCACTTAAACTACTTCTCGATAATTCGCGAAATTATTTTAAGTCCAAACTTCACATATAAAGAACACGGAGGACGCGTGTTTCTTCGTCGATAACTCTTGTTGAACTCTCCCGAGTTCTTTTGCGGAATGCCTGATTTCCAACCTCCCGAAAGGGTGGGTCTAACAAATTATTGGATGGTCGGCATACATGACGACATGACAACCAATAAAATAATACGAGAAGGGAGTGATTTAACTAGAAATTCAAACGTTGCACTCTGCGATTATAAGAAAAATAAATCTTGTCCGGACCAGACAAAATTACGCTTTTATGGTTTAGAGGAGCATAAAGCTAAAAGATAAAAATACAAAATTCTTTGAAATGCGAAAATTGAATCTGAAAAATACAAATTTAGAGGTAGTTTTATTCTATGCCAAGCCCCTAATGTATCTTTAGTTTAACATTGAGAAAATATAGACGATAGACTTAATTTCTAAAAAGAATAATGTATTGACAACGGGAAAAGATGCAAAATAATAAAAAGATTTTGTTATTTACAGAAGTAAATAACACGTTAAGGGAAGATTCAATTATTTCTAAATTTTCCATCTCATTTTTGTTTATTTCGGACTTTCCAGACTTTGTCATATATGCTCCTACTAAGTAAGACCCAAAAGTTTTCACTGGGCCTAGTGTGAGGTGCGTTTAGTGAGTTGTCATTTTTTGGAACGTACGGTACACTATGCTTCTCTAACCGTGCCTTTGTGAAACATTATCTCATCATTAACATAGTGGGTAATAAAGTTGATACATTTAAGAAGGCCACCTTTGAGTAAAAAGCTCCGCAGCTATCGCTTCGCCCCTAACATGTCCTAAGATTGCGGGATTCCTCTTTCTTATATAGTACACCATATAAACACTTTTTCCCGAAATTCGGCTTTTTTTTAATTTTACTATTTTTACAAAATCCATTGTTGTCTTTTATTTTATAATTAGGCAATTAGAGAAATACTACGAGGGTGGTCTGAAAAGTTTTCGACCTCAACGTGAAGATGACAGCACTGGTAAATAAAAGCTACTGAATTTCGTTGTTCATCTGTTGACAGTTACTCACCTAAGTTTCAGTCATTTTGGACGCGCAGTTTTTATGTAACAGTCGTTTGAGTGAGTTGATGTGAGTTTTTTTTGTGAAAATGGACAAAATCGAGTATCGAGCTGTCATTAAATATTTGTGTTTGAAAGGCAATAAGCCTTCGCAAATAAAAGATGAGTTGGATTCTGTGTATGGGGACTCTGCACCATCATTTACCACAGTGAAAGTTTGGGCTGCTGAATTTAAACGTGGCCGTAAGAGCTTGGGAGACGATGAACGTACGGGACGTCCAAAAACTGCAACTACCGACGAAAACATCGCCAAAGTTCACCAAATGGTGCTAGACAACCGCCGAATTAAAGTGAGAGAGATAGCAGAGGTTATGAACATGTCAAAAGAACGTGTTTGTCACATATTAATTTAACATTTAGGCATGAGAAAGCTGTCCGCGCGTTGGGTGCCGCGTTTGCTCACGTTAGACCAAAAACCTGTTCGAATGAATATTTCCAACGCTCTTTTGGCGCAGTTTAGGCGAAATAAATCCGAGTTTTGGCGCCGATTAATTACTGTAGATCAAACTTGGATACACCATTATACGCCCGAAACAAAAATACAGTCCAAACAGTGGACTGCAAAGGGGGAACCGGCTCCAAAAAAAGCAAAAACTGTTTTTTCGGCTGGGAAAGTGATGGTGACTGTTTTTTGGGATAGTCATGGAGTTATTTTAATCGATTATCTTCAAAAAGGAAAAACCATTACAGGAGCATACTATGCATCATTACTTGACAAGCTGAAGGCAGAACTTGTGAAAAAACGGCCACATTTGCAGAAAAAGAAAATCCTGTTTCACCAAGACAACGCACCGTCTCACACCTCAGCGGTTGCCATGGCGAAAATCCACGAATTACGGTTTGAACTGCTTGACCATCCGCCTTACTCACCAGATCTAACCCCAAGCGACTTCTTTTTGTTCCCTCATCTAAAAATTGCGCTCGGAGGACAAAGATTTTCGTCAAATGAAGAGGCAATCACCTTCGTGAACAATTATTTTGCAGAGAAAAATGCCGAGTACTATTTGGACGGGTTACAGAGATGGGAGCATCGCTGGGAGAAGCGTGTAGAGTTACAAGGAGACTATGTTGAAAAATAAAAAAAAATTTTCAGAAAAAATGTCTTGTATCTTTGTTAGGTCGGAAACTTTTCAGACCACCCTCGTATTTGTTCAGAGTGATTATTTTGTTACCAGCGAAATCTCGAAGTCTTAAGGCGCAATAACATCTAGAAATCTTGGTTAACTGGGCTTCCGAATACGTAAGAAACGGAAGACAGTTTTTGTGTAGAAGTGATGGAGGAAACCGATATATTCTGTTCAGTGTATATGCAAACAATCTCTTATCTAGAAACCCTTTTAATCACATTATAAATTCCTCTTCGGATCTTAATTTGTAAGACACAGTGCAACACCTTTTAGTAACAAAAATACGTAATTAAAAAACTTTACAATAAGTGGATTCAAACTTAATTAATTGGTCTTACTTAATAGATTAATACCCATACAATGTAAGAATTGTCAATGGATCAGAAATTAAGTAATGAAATATAGAACATTTTGCTTCGTTATTTTATGCATTGAGGGTACTTACCTTAGATTCCAAGAGTTACCTTTTGTGATCATTCCTATCTATCTTTCTTCTGATTACTAACCCTTAAACGTCTTTAAATTTTGATTTTAGTATATTTGTAAGGTTTCTGACTTGTATAAATTTGACGCTACTGTGTAGTAGACCCTAATAAAGTAATAACTCTGTTTCTATAAAAGTCTAAGATAAAATTCTTTTAAATTATCAAAACGCTATTATTTTGAATTTTGCTTTAAATTCGAACTGAGTTGCGATGGCGGTAAACAAGCTATGCCTAACGAGCAGAGCATCATGTATCGTCTTGCCAAAATCTTGTGTGTAGAAGATGGGAAAAACAGACTTTAAAAGGCGTTCTTTGTTGAAAAAGATAAAGGAAAGGCTTCTGCTAATCTGCATTCATGGTAATTTTAAAATATATATTTAACTTCTGTTCTTTCGAATTGCATTTTCACCAACGAGTTTACAAGGCCCCTACTTGATTCAAATCAAAGACGAACATTATCTAACTATTTGCACTAGTGATACAGTGCTCTTAACAGTCCATGAAAAGTATATGAATCTCTAGGGCGGAGCGGTCCTAGCTGCAACACCTAATTCTCGTTTTCTTTGTGGGTATCTTTTGTAATAATACCATTCGTCTCTAATTATGTCTAGATTTATTTTTACTTTGTATACCTTGATCTATTAGTTTAATTATTAGTTTCTTCATTTTTTGTATTATTTCTGTTACCTTAGTGTCTTGCCCTTCCCCATCACAAAAGATTATTCAGACTAGTTTGAAAAATGCTCGACTAATGGACAAATTTTGGATTGTGTAGTTTCAAATTTAAGTAGAAATCGGTAGCTTGGTCGTCATTAGTAGATTCGATTGCAGAGAAGGAGCAAACTCTATAGGAAGCGCAATAACTCACCAGTCAACATGCAAACTGGTTTGTTTGACTTGACTTCGCTTCTCAGAAGCACATACTGTCTAGTTGCAGTCACTACTTTGCTATAAATCTAGACTTAACTACCAACATATTTCAATCTGAAACAAGCTCAGAGTGTAGATGTCTAAAGAAATACTGATTATAAGTAGTAATTCTGTGCTTGAAGCATGTTCAAGTCAAAGTCAAGGCAGAGTCTCGCTTATAAGAAACTCGTGAATAACTCTATATGTTAGTGTCATGTAGTGTCAGTCATCACAAAATTGTACAAAATCTCTCCCGCGCAATTATATGACAAATCATGTTTTGAGGAAAAACAAGAATCTGACTGATCATTCTAATATACGATTGAAGCAGCAGCAAATATAATAAGAAGGATTTAAGTTAAGTGCTAAGTAAGTTAAGAGCTAACTTACTGAAAAATCTTTGTAACGACAAACGCTATTGTACAATATCATAAACTCTATAATTAGCTAAGGTAAGTCTTTCACTTACGTATATTACTGAACGTATAAGTACCTGCTACTTTCTTCTTTCAATATGGGAACGTGGGGTGGTTCACAAGTTATGTTACTAGGCTTTCCTGTAATTGTTGCTTCATTACTAACAGATCATTAAAGCTCCATTCTACCGAGCTATTGCAAAAATTATTAATTTGTGATAGTAAGCAAAACGTAACTTGCTATATTGATAGACTAACTTACAAACTCTCTTTTTTTCTCTATTAGAAGGAATTTGGCGCTCACTGGTTAAGTTCACAAGTTGAGCTACCGTGCTTTGCCTTCTGTTTTGCTCTATACTTGTTACAGTGTTACCATTAGAGTATTTGCAAAAAACACGTGACGTTGGACATAATGTTATTCTTCACGTTTTAGAGAGACTGACTTATGCTAACTTTGCATCACAGTAAAAATGAATTCTTCTTGAGCAATGTCACGTGTTTTTATAAATACTCTATTGTAAGCCTTTTAAGATTTTGACACAGGCCAATTATAGAAGTTGGTAGCAGTTGTAATTACAAAACTTTTTTAAAGAGTATGTTTTCTTCATTTCTTCTTTACTTACTTTATCGGGATTCTAAACTTTCCTCGGATCAACATGGGATATCTATGTGTTTTGTTCCGGTAATTATAGACATTAATTTACATAATTCTAGTAATTGTTATTAACGGTGTAGAATAATCCAGAGTTATTGGACATTTGCATTAAATAATAATTATAAGATGGGCTTGATTTCAGATTTCTTTATGAATACAACACAAACCTATTTTTGACTTAACCAAGTGAAGTCATATTGTCCGTAAAAAGTTTCGTAAAATAAAAAGCGAATTCTTCGTATTTGCATATGAGCATGCCAATACAAAATGTAAAACGTTAAGTTTCTGTATTTTTACAAGTCGGTGGATTTTTCGTTTGGTTTTGGACGGGGCTGAATTTAGATCAAAATTTCAGGTTCGTCATAAAGTAATGAAAGAGAATGAAATTTCGTCCCGACCCCAAAGTCTGTGTATTATTGCCGCATGATCCGAAGGTTAGCTAAGGTAATATGTTAAAATTTATTCAAACAACATTGCAGTCATGCAGAAATAAAGGCAGGCAATACAAGTACTAACATGGAAATAGCCATTTTACTGGACCACTTGCACTGCTCTAACTTCAGCAAAAACCTTATTCTTATTTATAGGTCAAAAATCTTTTGTTTAGAGTATATTCCCATCTTTTACACTAGTATGCACGTGGAGGAGGGTAATATCGATCAGAGGCAAATATCGATTACACTATTTTTGCAAAAGTTACTGTAGTTTTCGTATTTCAAATCCAAGCTGTCATCTCTCCAGTAGTAGATGATTTACTGAATAGAAATCTTTAATTAGTTTTAGTGCTTGCAAGAGAAACCAAAGCGAAAATGTAGTTTGCACAGTTTTATTACTTTTTTTAGTACCAGATGTTAAAGTATGTGCTAGTTATTATTGTAAATCACGGAAATCTTTTTCCATGATCAGTTGAATGATAATGTAAGAAAGATTGTGCATGCTTTACAAAATGAGAAACTTTGAGGTTAGATTGTAGCAAACAACAACAATGTCATGTGAATGCGACGGGAAATATTGATCACATTGTTCGATATTTCCCGCTTATGATCGATATTAACCTCACACAGTCTCTACTGTAAGTATAATTTCTATTGTAAATGCCAAAACAAAAATATCAAAGAATATCAAATCGTTTTGCATGGTCAGATGACAGCATGAGACGAGCAGTGAAGGCTGTTGAAGATGGGTTTTCCATTAGGCAGGCAGCAAAATTAAATGGGGTTCTATGTGGTAAATTACATGATAAATTGAAAAAAACATTACCCTATTAAAAAACTCAAGTTAGGAAGAAAGTCAGTGTTTACGGAAGAACGAGAGTCGGAATTGGCAAATTATGTTTTAAAATTTCATAAAACAAATAGCCTTTAAGTATGCAGTTATCAACAAAATAAAGCACATTTTTAACTGTGGAAAACAAACGTGTGGCAAAGACTGGCTGCGTGGTTTTCTAGTAAGGCATCCACAAATTTCTTTGAGGCGACCTAAGCCAACGAGCCTTAATCAAATACTTGCCTTTAACCGAAAAGACGTGAATTTATTTCAAATGACAATTTAAAAACAGTTTTTGAAAAATATAAATTTGGGCCACACCGTATTTATAACGTGAATGAGACGGGAATTAGTGGTGTTCATAAACCGTCTCGTATTTTGGCTCTAAAGCGATGCAAACAAGTAACATAGGTGCCATCACAAGTGATGAAAGAGGACAGAACACTACAGTAATATGTAGCGTGAGTCCGTCTGGCCAGTATGTGCCCCCGGTGTTTATTTTTAAAAGCGAACGAATTAAACAAGGGCTGGACAGCAATAGACCAGTGGGAGCTATATATCGTTGTTCAAAATCTGGCTGGATAACTGAAGAATTGTTTTTGAACTGGTTGAAGCATTTTGCTCAATTTGTGAAAGTCTCCACTGACGATCCTGTTCTGCTAATTATGGATAACTACGTGACGCACTCCAGCCTAAAATCTTACGAATTTTATCGCGAAAACGGCATTGTAGCTGTGTCACTACCACTACATACACCCCACAGGCTTCAGCCTTTAAATGTGACATTCTTTAGTTCTTTAAAATCTGCATATAACAGTGAATGCAATCTTTATATGAAGTCCATTCACTATGGAAAGATTGTTCTAAGTCAAATTGCAGAACTTTTCGGAAAGGCCTACAACTGAGTTACTACTATAGAGAAAGGCGTGACACGGTTCAACGTTACAGGTATTTACCCGCTAAAGAGAAATGCATTTGACGAGGAGGAATTTATGGAAACAACTTCAGAAGTTGTTCTTATTGAACTTTGATTCAATCCTTGGAACAAGTAGAGACCCGGATCCGTTACTAAAAACAAATAAGAGCACCGATGTTACAAACATCCATCATCAAACACCGCCACAAGAAGAAGCTAGCAAAGATTTACTTCAGATTATTCCCCCCCCCAAAAAAATGCATCGACGTCCACAAACTTGTTCGTCTTCTAGTGACACATCTTCAGAAGAAATAACAGAAGTTATGACGCAACTGATGATAAAGACAAAAGTGTGGAATTAAAACATACATCATTTGAAGAACTTTGTCGACTACCAGCCCTAAGAATACAACGAGTATCTGTAAAAGAAGAAACAAAAACCTGCAAGTGACGAGCCTACCATCAGCGACATGATGAAAATGCTCACCGAATTTCAGACTGAAATGAGAAAGAATTTTAGTCAGTTATCCAAGAGGGTGGAAAACTTGGAGATAACCAAAATACCCCAAACCAAGTCAAGCAGAAACAAACATGAATAATCCGTTCCTGCGCATTATAACGTGGAATGCAAATGGGCTCAATCAAAGAGCCCAAGAACTAGAAATCTATCTGCGAACAAACAATATAGACATAGCTCTCATTTCTGAGACACATTTTTCAAACAAAAAATTTTATCAAAATACGTGGCTATGACTCCTACTGGACTACACACTCAAGTGGACGGGCTAGAGGAGGTACCGCGATCATAATCAAAGAAAATATTTAACATCATGAACGAGAACACATTCGCGAACCTTACATTCAAGCGACTGTCATCACAATCCAACGAAATGGAGCTGACCTTAACATTGCTGCAGCATATTGTCCACCTGGACATACCCCAGCAAGAAATGACTTCATCGACATCTTTAATTCTCTCGGTCCGAGATTTATTATCGGTGGCGACTACAATATCAAACATACAGTATGGGGATCAAGATTAATATCACCTGGAAAAGGTAGAGAATTATTAAGTGCTATTAACCAACTAAATTGTGATCATCATTCCTCACGCAGACCGACCTACTGGCCTACAGATGTGAGAAAGACACCTGATCTATTAGACTTCTTTATATCAAAGGGAATTGGATCAAATTATATTGAAGTAGAAGGCAGTGATGATCTAACATCAGATCATACCCCAGTCATTCTATGCCTCAATGCAAATATTATCAAAAAGAAAAGAAAAACTAATCTCACAAATAAGTATACAGATTGGGACATCTTCAGAGATAAACTGGAAGAGATAATCAATTTAAAAGTAAACTTGAAATCTAAAAAGGACCTAGAATGGCAATCTAGGAATTTTATTGAGAATATCAAAACAGCAGCAAGAAAAGCTACCGCTGAAGCAAAAGAAACTCCCATATGTGAAATAAAATATCCTGCTAGTATTAGGGAACAAATTAAAGAAAGAAGGAGAGCCAGAAGGATATGGCACACTACCCGAAACCCTACTGATAAAACAGAATTCAACAGAATAAGCAATCAAGTCAGAGAAATGATTAATACATACAAACAAAATTGCCTCGACGAGTACTTAAATAACCTCGGACCGGAAGTGGACAAGGAATACTCATTGTGGAAAGCGACAAGAAGATACAAAAGGCCCGTTACTCGTGTCCCTCCCATAAGAGACACTCAAGGTAACTGGCTACGAAAAAACGGTGAAAAAGCTGAATTGTTTGCGCAACATCTAGCAAATACATTCCAACCACACGAAATACAGTCTGATATCCAAACTATACCAACTTATCAACCAGAAATAGCATTCAAATTGTTCACACCAATAGAAATAGCAAAAGAAATAGATCAAAATCTCAATCCAAAAAAGGCACCAGGGATCGACGAAATATCACCTGGGGTGTTCAAAGAACTGCCAAGGAAGGCCATTATCATGCTTACATATCTCTTCAATGCGTGCTTACGCTTGGAATACGTCCCTGAGTGCTTCAAGATGGCACAGATAATCATGTTAAAAAAAGACAGATAAGCCGGACGAGGAAGTTGGATCGTATAGACCGATTTCACTTCTTCCAACAATCTCAAAACTATTCGAGAAACTATTTTTAAAGCGGCTTAAGCCTTTAATAAACATCCCGGACTTCCAGTTCGGATTCCGAAATAAACACTCAGCTATCGATCAAGTACATCGAGTCATCAAAGTCATTGAACGAGCTTTTGAAGAAGGGAAATATTGCTCTGCAGTATTCCTTGATGTGTCGCAGGCGTTTGACAGAGTGTGGCACAAAGGTTTAATCCTCAAGATGAGTAAAATGCTACCCAAAAATTACTGCAGATTGCTAGAATCATACTAATCGGCAATTTCGAGTGATGCACGAGGATGCCAAGTCAAAATTTTATCCAATAAAAGCAGGCGTACCGCAGGGAAGTGTGTTGGGACCCCTTTTGTACCTGCTATATACTGTTGATATTCCAACATCAGATGAGACATTCACCGGAACCTTTGCAGATGATACTGTAATCATGGCGGTAAATGAATCACAATCAATAGCAGTTGAGAAAACTCAACGCACACTGAACAAAATCAACAGATGGACAAAAGACTGGAAAATCAAGCTTAACGAGCTGAAATCAGTTCACGTCACATATACGCTGCGGCGAAGAAATTGCAGTCTAAGAACATATCTCAACGAGGTACCAATCCCTCAAGCAGAATCAGCAAAATATCTTGGGCTTCATTTAGATTCAAGATTAAACTGGAAACACCATCTAAGAAAAAAAGCTGAACAAATTCGCATTAAACAACGACAAATGTATTGGCTGGTTGGACATTATTCTAAAATGAATCTTCGTTGTAAAAGAACTATTTATCTATCTATATTCAAACCGATATGGATGTATGGGATACAACTTTGGGGTTGTGCACATAAATCTAATCGAGAGATAATACAAAAATGTCAAAACAAATTCCTGAGGATGATCACCAACGCGTATCGATACGTAACCAATAACGAACAACCTCGATATACCCACGATAGAGGAAGTCATCAAGGAACGAGCCAATAAACATGAGATTAGACTTCTCAATCATCCAAACGTGGAAGCAATTCAATTATTGGACACAACCAATGAAAGAAGAAGACTCAAGCGAACAAAACCACATGAATTATGTAGATAAAAGACGTAAAGAGTACTATTGGCAACTAAGCACTGGTTTAGTATTTCCACACAAGTCTTTTTTAATATAAACACAATTCATCTGTACTAATAAATTAATTATATTAAGATTGTAGTAGTCATACCTGAATAAAGGTGTTATATAAAAAAAATTATTGCTCTGTTGATCGATATTACCCGGTATTACCCGAACATAGGAGGATAATATCGATCAGATGGTAATTCCATATTTTATTTTTTTTAAGTTTTATGTTTACAATATATAAGATTTTTTATATGATAATATTAAATAAAAAAACAAAGTTTATGTTCGTTGCATTACAACCTCTTTTTTTGTGCTTTTGCTTATAATCAACTTGTCCTCTTAAGCGATCGATATTCGACCTCTTTCCCCTTTTGATTATTCACATTTATAATTTATAAATAATTTATTTTTTACAGAAATATAGTGTGATGGCACTTAATAAGAAATGCTAGGGTTGTTGACCTTTTTGAGTTGTTTCTGTAGTAGAATTTTGTATTTGCTATGGGAATGAAATCTTTTCCGTTTCTCTTTAAACTTTTATTATTGTTCTTGTCACAATATGATTTGATATTATTGAGATTATTGAAGAGTTCGCTTTTGCAAAAGCAATAATTATGTGAAGTCATCCACCAGAGTAAAAAGTAATTGTCATGGTGATTGCTTTATAACAAATTTTAACGTTTTATATATTTTAAAACTAAGTTTGTTGATTATTTAGGCATTTCTAAGCAATTTAAAATAATAAGAATACAAATAAATACCCTAAATAATTAAACTAGTGCGTAGCCGAATGGAAACCGCGTGACAAATTCGAAGTAATTTAAATGGAATACCACTTGTTAAGTATAGCATGAAAGTTTTGAATTAGTTCATTCCTTTTCCTGTAAATGTTTGGAAGTAGTTGTAAATTGTAATTGCAACATTTTGTTAAACCCAAATAAGTAGCGAAACAAGCATGGGGGAGAACTGGTCAGTGGTGTACGTGTCACTGCATAATATATGTGAGGGGATGTTGGGTTGGATAGTACAAGCTTAGACCGACTGCAATGCGGGGCTATGTGTGCTAGGACAGACAGTCGGTAGGACAATGCAACGGCCAGGACATAAATTTAGAACAATGCGACCGGAAGGACAACTGTGTGCGCCAGGAAGTACCGCGTATCCTGTCCTTACTTGGAACCAACAAACGCTGTACCGTTGTTCCACCGGAGTGATGTTTATCAACACTTTCTATTCTCCGAGCTGTAGCTTCAAGTTCATGATAATAACCTAACACAACATTGTGTTGTATAACTTAACGGCCTTTGCAGATGCGTTGTTTTGGCTACTTATAAAAGAAAACAAAAGGAAGTTTCAGGTATTTTCCGGACATTGTATAATTGAGTTCGCCAGGAATATCTTTTAACAAAAGATAGTAAGTAACTAAATTCTCAGGTCCCTTGAGTTTTCTTTCTCTGCACATTTGTGATTTTATCCTTGAAGCAATAAAATAATAGTTTTTTAACTCGAATCATAAGCAATTTAGTAGTAAGAAAAATGAATTTCTGATAAATACAAAAAAATGTGTTAGCTCTTTTAAAGAAGCACGAAAGAGATCAAAATTATTTTCAAATATTTAAGTATGCTACCCAGTTAGTTTAAACTTTACAACTACGTAATTACTAGTTGTAATTAGCAAGCCTTACAATTAGAGTTCGAATTCGTTAAATGCTTGTTTTAGGTTGTGGCATTTTTATTAAGTGAAGCAACTGCTAATTTAAAATTGGAACTAGCACTAATAGTAGTAATAGTAGTTTGTGAAGTTACGTTGTCTGAGGTAAAATGTACAATGGAAATTAATAGGCCCAGTTTTCTAGATCTTATGTGCATTTGAAGTATTTTATTTTGTTTTTAAAAAAGAGTCTTCACAATTCAATATTTGTTTCGCAAATTAATAAGAGTCAAGCTTGTGTTTCAATTATAATATGTAAGTGTAGCCATAATAAATAAAACTGTAGTCACTTGCAATATCTGCAGTAAGCAACAGGCAAGGTAACTACTCTCTGGATTTGTTGTTAGAATGTCGTCAGTAAGCGCAAACGAAAATAAGGGAAGTAATTCTAATAAGTGCACTAATTATTCAAAATACATCTAAATCAATGGTGGCCAAACTTGACTCTTGGATCTATGTATACATAATTGTTGAGAAATTGAGCAATCAAATTGTAAACTTGGATTTGATATATTTGCTTATTATTCTACCACGATTCTACCTATTTTGAAGTATAAAAGTAAAATTATCTATTTGTAGATTTTTAGACAATCTGATTAGGTTTCGGTGATTGCTATTATGTCAAAGCTGTTGCGCTCTGATGGAAATGTATAATGCAAATTAGTGAATCGGCACTATAATTCTCGTATACAATCTCGACAAGGTTGATGATGGATGTTACATAAGGAAGTAATATGAGGAAGATGATAAGTTAATTTTGCATTGTTAGTGATTGTTGGGTATAATAATATAATTCTTATTTGTAAGATCTGATAAAACATAGTCTTTACTAACGTAACTATATAATTAACGTAAACACTCAAGATCTACAAATGCAAGCAATCTTCCTGAACTCTTATTTTGTTAATTATTAAATTTCTTGTAATCTCAACTGGACTATCCTTGTACATAATTAAAGTATATTAAAGTGAAATAAGCGAAATAAATTACTTTTAAAAATTATTATTGGGATTTATTCAATTTAATTGGATGAGAAGGTGTTGAAAAAAATTAAAAATTGGTGCAAGATTATTCATCATTCATTAAATTCAGATACTGCAGATACTGGAATCCATGGAGATGCCGAGCATTCTTGTATAACAGCCCACATAAAGATTTCCTTGATATAATGTAGTCGTGTCTCTTGGTAGACTTCTCAATTTTAATTTGTTTTCTTGATAACGCAGAATAGAATTTCAAAGAAAAATGTATTAATCTTTTCTCTCGTTTACGTTGGTATTCTGGAATACTTAAAACATCTACTAGAATACACTTAAGACATCTTCCATAGTGTTAAGCAGTTTAATTAGCCTGGCTTTGCAGTGCGTAAGTTCTAACTCGTTTTCCAACACCACGTTACGTTATAAAACGCTGTTATGATTTCAGGACCTACCCTATACTATCTGGTGACACAGAAAATGTTTAGTTTAGGCAATGAAATAAAAAAAGCATCTTTTCGAGATACCCTAGAAGTTTAGATCCCCCTACTAGGTACACGATGTCATGTTTCCACGTGAGCAAGCAGAAAATGAATTTTTACAAGTCGTTGTGCATGCGGTAGAACGTTGTATATTCTCGACACGATGCAAATCCCTGCGTAGCAATCTGCACGGGGAAGTACCTGGGAGTCTCTTGGGCCTCAGTCAGTTTTAACGCTTCTTCCCCTTTTTAACATTCCTCTACCTTCCTACGTCTACTTACTTACTACGTAGTTTTATTTTATTTACTCACGTTTTTTTAAATTTGTGAGTGCGAATAACTTCTACAGAATAAATTTCACGTAGGTAAACTCAAACGTGACCCTGATTCTTGTCTGGATTTATAAAATACACAACAGACATACTCTACATACGCCACGGTCATTGAAAAATGAATTTAAAAAATGAAATTTTCCTTTGTTTCTTTGCTCCCATTATATTTTCGCCAACGCTAACGTTATTTCGCTTAAATATCAAATTTAATAAAAATACGTATTAATATCTTTTCAATACTTTATTACATTTACGTGATGTAATATACCTAAGTATATGAAACGAGTCGTAATTTTGGTTATATTGTATGGTTATCCTACACTTATGTATAATAAGAAGAAGCGAAAGCATTTATTACATGCCGCCAGAGATATTCTTTCATATAAAGGAAGCACATAAAAGTTTCAAGAGTTTCTTCTTTTATCGTAATATGAAAATATTTGGATACATAATGGACAGAATTTATTTTCTCGTAAAGTTGATATTTTATGTTCTTTATATGCTTTTACTTAACAACGGCGTTTTACGCTGTTTTCTTTAGAAATAGATCTAATGTAAATTGATTTGTAGTTCATAAGTACATGTTGCATTTGATTTTGTTTTTGCAATAAGTCTTTGTTATTTATTACCAATGGGTAAATAATGAAATAATTCTATTTGAAAAAAGTATGTCAATTCTGGCATACCTCGGATGTTGCAAGCTTGGGATTGTAATAATCTATCTGTACAACATAATTCCTGATTTTGCACCTTAATAATTCTTAATAAAATACATTCGAACATTTTCGGTTTTTTTTTGCTGATCATCAAGATTGTTTACTAGACTATACACTAGACGGAACTTGGGAAAAGATATTTATGAAATTTCGGAACGGATCGAAGAGCTCTTTAAACAGCTGTAATAGCAGTACTCCAGAGACATGTTGCTCCCACGTAATAATTTCTATTGAACCTCTCTTCCTCTATTGTTCTATTATCCAAAAATGTATAATGCCCAATAAATATATACAACCTAGCACTCTCACTAGAAGCATTGACCTACTTTCTACACTGTTGAGTTTCAGACCTAAACTGCTCAAATTTGCATAACTCAGTGTATCTCGCTCATATCAAGATTTTCTACTAAGCACTACGTTTATGATACTTAAAAACCTAAACAAAAATGATGAAATAAGCCCCAAGAGAAACACCTATTCTTTAACATACAGTATCAGCTGAAAGCACATTCTTGCAAGAGCATACTTACTTGACTCAGAAAAATTAAATGACAAAACGTATCTACCCTATAAACCAGCAAGAAGCTGCATAGAAACAAGAAACCAAACAAAAGTTAACCAGTTTTTTTAAAAAGGTGATAATCATAAGAAAGAATAGTTTTATAAGAAATAAGCCCAGACAAAATCGAGAAACCATTCAAATGAAAGGCGATTTTTTAGAAAATCACGAATAAAAGCAACGGTTATCAGCTGAAATGGAATAATAAACAAAGGTAGAAATCACTTAGAAAGTAATCCCGTTATTGCCCTTCCATTTAGCCTGCTCCCACTCTTTTCTTGATAAAAAAGTGGAGGCGTACTAGATGACAACTCTTACTTCTACGCCCATTAAGGTTCTGGTGTTGCTTAAAATTATCTTGGACCTAATCCTGATGTATTAAACAACCATTGAGCTTTAAGCCATAACGAAATAAAAGGAAATGAAAAAATGAGTACTTTAGCCAGACAAGAAAGCTACTTATCGTTTCTACGTCCTAAAGCTGATCTTGGGATTTCATAAAGGTCTCTTCAATAAATTTTTTAAATGAATAAACAAACAATGATTATCCTTGATTAAAGGCTATTTTTGTAAGATCAGTAGGTTTATAACCAAAATGTGTAGAAGACATGCAACGACTCATTGACCCATCGAAGAGGCATTGCTGCCTAAATAAGCAACTTGAACTTTATGCATATAATAGAAGTATACCGCGAGCTGTAAATCCATCCACATTATCTGTGATGGCATCCCAACAATACTGAAAAGACATTGTGCGGTTATTAGTTAGTAAAAGTAAAAGGTAAGATTACATTGACAGGTACATTCTGAGCACCTTAAGACTTCTTAGGTGTAAACACTTCCAATTAAGTATTGTTTTAATTTTCTTTATAACCGAAGGTTAAGAAAATAATGATTTTGGTTCGAGATGAGCTGGACCAATTGCATATGATATGAAAGTAAGATAGTTGCTGTCAATTGAATTCTAAAATCTTCTATGTTCCAGATCCTGCAACTCCGATCGAAAAGAAAATGTCCTTGTTAAAATGCATCAAGACTGGATACTATGGTAAATCAAGACGATTTTAATTTAATTTCACTATTAAACCTTTCAAGAATTGCGACTTCAGAAAGACCAGTGTATTTTTCTGAAAGGTCCCAAAAGCGTATTAAATTGTTCCAAACATGCTTGAAGCTTTTGAGATTAAGAAATTTGAGTTGTTTATTTTTAATTCAAACTGAAACCAAAATTATTTTAGACATACATTCTACTAATGCAGTTGATGTGAGACTATAAAACAAGTAATTTCATATGGAGCTTTTCTGCTTTGGTTAGCTTTGATACCTTCAAAACAAGAAGTTAGTTTAAAACAAAACTATTTTCATTGCAATTAGCAGGAAAATCTATCTACCAACTGGAAACTTCTGTATCTGTAACATGCACTCCGATTTTTTTGAAACTTGGTATACAGTATGTCCAAAAAGTCGCGTTAACGTATTCGTTTAAGCGCCTCAAAGGAAAAATCAAATTTCTTCATTTACTTCATTTTTTATAACTTTTTTATTTGAAGGGATAGTTCAAGAATTCTTTGATACCTTTAAGGTACTTTTTTAGAACTTTTGAGGTGGGTTTTAGTTGATCTTAATGTACTGAACAATTCCTCTCATTTAACCGAGTCTCTATCTTTTACCGTTTCCAAGATCCCCATGTTTAATGCGACCTTTTGCACATACTGTATAAGTAGTATAGGTCAAAACATCATACACGTATATTCTTGTATTGGCTCTGCTCGACGTGAAGGGGTAAAAGCGGTTTTCGAAACTCCGATAAATTCTACCTATACTGCCTGTAACTATCAAATGGTTTACATTGAGAATGGTTTTACTTATAACTTCTTATTCTCTATGAGGTGGTACAAACAAATTTTCTGTCTACATTCACCCTCAAGTCTCACTTCCCCAAAACCCACCCCAATCTTTATACTTTTTATTTTTTCTTGCTTATTTCTTTTCAGGTTACTTAATATGTAATTTTAGGACTTGAGTATATTTTTTACTTTAATTTAAAATATGAAGCAGATCGTAGCTTTTGATTACTTTCTGCGCATTTAGAAATTCTCTGCTAAATATCAAATAAGTTAGTTCTGATAATCAAGTTGTAAAATATACAAACGCGTTTTGTTGTTATGCTAGCCCATTCGATCCATCTTTTGTATAGAATGCAATATATCAGTCCATTATATATATAGTGGTTCACACCCCCTACAACAGGGTTTCACCGCTTCTAGAAGCTCTTTAGATCCTTTTTTCGGGTGGATCAGTCCCTCGCTTCTTTTAAATCCTTTCAGCTATTTTTCCAGTTTTTTCTATCGCCTACTTTATCTTTTCACTTGTTAATTCTGATCATGTTGAGATCTTTTTTTACTTCGTTCAGCCATTTTGATTTTGGTCTTTTTTTACTTGCTGGTTTCCATTCCATGATTTCATATATTGTAGATGTTGTCCCGTTCTTCTTCTTACCACCAGTCCATTGATTTATAAAATTGTCATTAATTTAAAATTTCCATTTCATAAAATAACTTCTTTCATTACCGCTCGATAATGACCCTTCCAAGAATTTAACAGAAAGTTTGCATTTTCTCCAACATTAGGTAAAAGTACATCCCAAAATCAAGTTTTAAAATTGTTAGAAATTAATTTAGCTGATCTTGAAGCCAATAAATAGACGTTTTCAGCTTTAAACAAATTCATTAACACTCATGGTTCAAATTTTCCGATTTGTTCTTTCAGTATAAGAAGTAACGGGTGTAGAGCTTTAACCACCAGCAGGAATAGTTATTTGTATAGTGTAGTTATATGTGGTGGCTATCATGGATTGCACTAACGATTCAACTATTTTTATTGGTCTATACTGAAGTGTCCGCCTTTTATCAGAATTATAACGCTTTCGATTTCTATCGCTTCCTTTATCCAATGATTTTCCAGAGACAAACTTGGTAAGCTTCTTTGACACCATTCAGTTTTCTCATTTAAATCTTTGGACTTACATCTTCAGATGCTTTTAACTTTATCATTCCTGCCTGTATAGAGCATCTTCGAATAGCTATACCACAAATTGTTATTGCTTTCTCTACAGCTTTTATAAATTGGTTCAAAGTATGGGTTGCTATTTCTATCACTTTTTCACGTTAGCTACCTGTTTGATTAATAAAATGTATTCATCGGTTTAATGGCATAGTAGAAATCACTTTGTTGTATCTACTTTGTACACTGTTCAATTGCCTGTTACTTGTCTTTTCATTTCTTCAATATTCAAAGTCTAATTTCCCACTATCATTAAGATCTTTAGAGTAATACGAGGGTGGTCTGAAAAGTTTCCGACCTAACAAAGATACAAGACATTTTTTCTGAAAATTTTTTTTTATTTTTCAACATAGTCTCCTTGTAACTCTACACGCTTCTCCCAGCGATGCTCCCATCTCTGTAACCCGTCCAAATAGTACTCGGCATTTTTCTCTGCAAAATAATTGTTCACGAAGGTGATTGCCTCTTCATTTGACGAAAATCTTTGTCCTCCGAGCGCAATTTTTAGATGAGGAAACAAAAAGAAGTCGCTTGAGGCTAGATCTGGTGAGTAAGGCGGATGGTCAAGCAGTTCAAACCGTAATTCGTGGATTTTCGCCATGGCAACCGCTGAGGTGTGAGACGGTGCGTTGTCTTGGTGAAACAGGATTTTCTTTTTCTGCAAATGTGGCCGTTTTTTTCACAAGTTCTGCCTTCAGCTTGTCAAGTAATGATGCATAGTATGCTCCTGTAATGGTTTTTCCTTTTTGAAGATAATCGATTAAAATAACTCCATGACTATCCCAAAAAACAGTCACCATCACTTTCCCAGCCGAAAAAACAGTTTTTGCTTTTTTTTGGAGCCGGTTCCCCCTTTGCAGTCCACTGTTTGGACTGTATTCTTGTTTCGGGCGTATAATGGTGTATCCAAGTTTCATCTACAGTAATTAATCGGCGCCAAAACACGGATTTATTTCGCCTAAACTGCGCCAAAAGAGCGTTGGAAATATTCATTCAAATACGTTTTTGGTCTAACGTGAGCAAACGCGGCACCTAACGCGCGGACAGCTTTCTCATGCCTAAATGTTGATTTAATATGTGACAAACACGTTCTTTTGACATGTTCATAACCTCTGCTATCTCTCTTACTTTAATTCGGCGGTCGTCTAGCACCATTTGGTGAACTTTGGCGATGTTTTCGTCGGTAGTTGCAGTTTTTGGACGTTCCGAACGTTCATCGTCTCCCAAGCTCTTACGGCCACGTTTAAATTCAGCAGCCCAAAATTTCACTGTGGTAAATGATGGTGCAGAGTCCCCATACACAGAATCCAACTCATCTTTTATTTGCGAAGGCGTATTGCCTTTCAAAAACAAATATTTAATGACAGCTCGATACTCGATTTTGTCCATTTTCACAAAAAAACTCACATCAACTCACTCAAACGACTGTTACATAAAAACTGCGCGTCCAAAATGGCTGAAACTTTGGTGAGTAACTGTCAACAGATAAACAACGAAATTCAGTAGCTTTTATTTACGAGTGCTGCCATCTTCACGTTGAGTTCGGCAACTTTTCAGACCACCCTCGTAGGTTGGAAATTCGTGTTAAGGCTCTATATACCAGTTTTGATTTTCATTTGTATCTTCATCTCTACACCTTGAGCTTTGTATATCTGATACGGATCTTCACATTTTAAATTTTATTAAATTGACTAAGATTTTATTAATTTCTAATTTAAGATAGAAACGTAATTATATTAATTAGAACAAATTACCTCCATAAGAAAGGTGCATAATATTTGAAAACCACTATGACAAAGTATGTTTGCTTATTACAGTAGTTTTGGACTTATTAAGCATGGCTCGTTTTAAAATGAACACACTGTATGTAAGTAAAGATTCTATTTCACATTTCTTTGAAATTAAAAAAGAGGTATTGCAATATTTCTGTCATATAATTATAATAAAAAATTACATATGTCTTCTATGTCGTTGTTGGAGACGAAACAAAAATTAGTTACAATTTCGTTTTTCCCTCTACCATTTACTGATATTCTTATCGGTTACTAAAATATTTTATAACTTTAAAACGGGCAATAATTTTTGTTTCTTTTGCAAAACAAAAATTAGTAAGCGACAGACTTTAAATAAGACAAGCACGTACGATCTCTTGATTTCAATGCGCTGTACGAAATTCCAATACACGTTTATAATTTTCACCCTGCACACATTTCCTTAACATGACGACCTAAATTACATAACAACCTTACATGTAAGCTTATGTATATTCATAAGTTGCTGTAAAAAAACTAACATAAATTTCAGTAGCTACATGATTTAATTCTTTTTGCATAAGCAAAACAAATTACAGGCTGCCTTTTTTAGTAGACGTATGTGTGTAGGTACACTGTTTTATTGTAGTACACCGTAGTTTTTATTAAAAAGTGTAAAGGTACCTACAAAAAGGCGTAATTTTAACAGGAAATAAAATTCCACCTTTATACATTACCTATTTGTTGGAAACGAAGCGAATCCTTGTTTCCAAAAAGCGACCGTTTATTTTCATTGAGTGTAAGTTGCTGACTGTGCTTTCTGAACATATCATTTCTACGACTGACCATCACAAGCGGCTCGTTACCCCGCAATATCTCATCTTTCAGAAGCTTCAATGCTATTCGGAAGTATATGCGATTCTAATCCCATTTTTGTCCGGTTGCTTTCATGTGTCTCCTTTTATCATATCTATCTGTACGCCACGAGGTACGAAATATTTTTCCCACGTTGAATCCCTCTTCAGTCGGTTCCTGTGAATTACTCGTATATCCGACATGAACTGCAATATCCTCTTATTACTGTTATTGTTGCTATTCCGACAAATCCAGGCTACGCCGCTGTGAAAACAAATCGGGGTTATCGGGCAGCAATATTACTGGGTCAGCTAGAATTTTTATTATGTTCTATGATCTTCATAACAGGGCCCAAACTGCAGTCGTTTTGCCTCTAAACCGGACGGTATACATTTCAGGGCATTTTCCGATTATGTTTATGTAGCTCACAATATTTTCTCCAGGTTATAAAAACTATTTGTTACTGAAAACCTGATTTTTACTGCTTGCTGGGATGAAAAATGTGGTGTTTTCGTTAAAAAGAATATCAACAACGAAAATAGAGCTCTTCCTGTGTTTTCAGAATTTATGTTTACATTTTAATATTTTTTTAAGCTTAGAAATGCTAAAATAAATATTTAGAACATTTAATTAAAGGAACGAGTATTTTTTGTGTGTTTGACTTTTATTTTAATTTCTTTTTGAGTTTTATGTGCAGAGGAATTTCAAAACAACCACACAAAAAAGGAAGACTTTTTCACTCTGGTTGTTAAAATAATAAGTAAAAACTCTGCAAAACGTTTTGCAATGCGCCTAAATAGAAATATCACTGTATAAAGAGACGGGAATCTGTATTAGAATTACGTGACACACGAAATGAAGTGTTGTGTGCAAATTCCAGCATTGTAATAAAGTAGATGCAATTAGGAGTTTTATATTTGGATTTCCGCTAATTAAAGGCTGACATTTGGGGTTCCTGTATGTATAGCTTATTATAGTTACGTAGGCTATTGCAATGATATTATTCATTCTCAACGTTGAGCATAAGTCTGCATTATTAAATGTTTCTTTAAAATCTTTCTCGAAAAACCAGCTATAAACAAATAAAATCAATAAGAAAGTAGGTGTATTTTTAAACAAAATTCGTCGGGTAGGTCTGAATTTAACTGTAAGAAAAACAAAGGCTGATCATGGACCTGTGTTGTGCACAGATTATAAATAACTCAAACCATAATAAAACTCCGGCGATCAGCCAAAAACAAAAACTCTTCATCGATGTCGGAGATTTTCACTTAACATACATTTTTTTTTCAATTTTAAACGTTTATTAACAAAAAATGGTTCCAAATTTAATCTTCAAAATAATAGCCATCGCTAGCGACACATTTTACCCATCTCTCAGGCAATTTGTGAATGCCGCGCCAAAAAAATTGGCCGTCTTTGGCCGCAAACCAATCATCGAGCCA